>JBAMCR010000225.1:0-39718 GCA_037075045.1 Mulgravea parasiatica | reverse complement strand
TTGGAAAAATAAATTACGATTTATCACACAAAATATGTGATTTTTTCAATGTCAAAATACTTTTGTCCACCATTGTACATACATAAGTATGTAGTATGTATGTATGTATAGGCACATGTGTAAAATTTATGCTACTGTTGCGTCTGAGGAAGCATTCAACATCGCAACATCGAGTTTTCTAATTGGGAAGCACTCAAATCAGTGCGACCCGTTGATGTTCGATATACATACATACATACATACATACATATACGTCGTACTTGTGCATACATACATAGATACATACACACGCGTGAGGGTAGCAGCTCATCTGGGCAAGGGTTTGGCGCCTTACTCTTAGATACATTTATAGTATTTATGTATGTATGAATGTATGCATATTGTTTGTATGTATGCATAATTATGTATGGGACATACACACATACATATGTATATGTATATATGTACATATGACATATGTTTTGTATATGCAAGTGCCGAGGTCGCCGCTGTTGCTGTCATGAATGATCATGTCGCAAATTTCGCTAATTAGTCACGAAAACTATCGGCCCGAAATGGTCAAAGTGGCCAAAATGGGCCAAAATGGCATCACGATCAACCGACCGACCAATATTGAAAAGCAGCTGTTGCAGAGCATCTGCTAATGGTTCTGACCTTTGACACTATCAGTTATATACATATGTATATGTATGTATGTACATACATACACAGTATATACAGTATTTATTGGATCATTTTTAAATAAATCTAATTCTTAAATATATGTATGTAAATTAGACGAAAAGAATCTGATCAGAATTCATAAACAATTTTTAAGAAGTTTTAATTCTATTATATATTTTTCTCTATTTCTTTTTTTAATTCAATCAAACTTAACCTACAAATCAGATATCCAGATATTAATACTATTTACTTTATATACATATGTATGTATACATACATTTGCATACATGCATTTTATTTTTTTTTAAATTTATTTTTTTTATTTTGTACATTCACATTTTTCCATAGGTTTCGCCTCAGTGTGCAGCCTATGCTGACGCTCTATCTCTTTTTATCTTGCATTGCGTACGATGCGATGAGCTCTCGCAATGAATTAACCGTTATGTGTAGAAAGCAAAGAGCAATTAAAAGGGATTCAAAAATATTGCAAGAAAAGAGGAAAAAGAGGAAACAAAGTCGATAACAGACAAAGCGAATATTCGCGCATGAAGTGTGATTGTTCAGTTTTGTTATATCGTTAGATTTCTTTATGTTATGGCGATGGAGTTGCGTTTTATAATTTTTTGTGTTATTCTGAATTTAATAAATGCGGTGAGTAAAATACACACACACCCACACACACAAAGAAAGTGTGTGTTAGAGAGAGAGAGAGAGGGAGATATGAATAATTGACGCTTTTCTTTTTGTCGAAGAGAAGGCGGAAGCCTCTGGACACGTGGACAAGGCGCTGCTACTGCCCAGCGTCTGCAGGAAAGGCATCAATGGCAGCGATCTCAGCGTGCAGGTACGTCTGCCGTTCATGGATATGGAGCTGGGGCATGAGCGCCACGTGCATGTGTTGCGTCTGCCGCAGTTGCTGCTGGTGATGCATGGCCATGAGCTCTTCCAGTTGCATGTGTCTAGCACGGACAAGCGACTAGTGCGTCTGGGTGAGCTGATGGGAGATGTCCGTCAGGAGGTGGCAACTGCCGCTGCTGTTGTCCAATGGCACGAGTATGTCCTGCTGACCGTGGCGCTGCGGGAATCGCTGGAGATCTATCAGCTCACCGAGGAGGCTTTGCTAAGCCCAGTGCAATTGCGCATTGAGCCCATACAGATGTTTGCGCTAACCGACAACCTGCAGCAGATGCAGTTACTCCAAGCTGGCCAAGGACAGGTGCTGCTACTGCTTAACCTTAACAGCACGTTGAACCAGTTCAAGTGTCGGTAAGTCCTTTAACCATGTTCAAAGAGTCTGTCTAATTGTAAGTCCTAAATAAATGCACCAAGAACATTCGAGTGGCTGGAGACGTATTTTAATCCTGTGGAGGAGCTAAGCTTACCCGCCCTCAAGTTCTTTCAAGTCGTCGGCCAAGAGCCACACTATCTAATCACCGGGCAATCGCTGCGTGGCCAGTCCAGGGTGAGTGCCACATGGTTAATATGCGTCCAATCCTTAATTTCAAATTCCTTTGCAGCACGTTCTAACCGTTTATGAGCTGGAGACGCCTTCATTGCGCCTGCACCGTCGCCAGAGCTTAACCGTACAAGCACGGAACGTGCTGGCGGCGCGTTTCCGTGGTCGCAATTGCCTTATTGCCTGCAGCGGAAGTAGCCCCACAACGGGCAACACCTGCATACTATTCCGTATGGTGGAGGGCAACTTTGTGGTGTACCGTAAGCACGTAATGCGCCAGCTGCAATTTAGCCACCTGGCCGCCTCCGAGATGGGTCAACTGTTGGTGGGCGCCCGTGCCAATGGTGAGGTATTGGTTTTTAATAGCCAACGCCTGGATTGCTATAGCGGTTTTGGTGCCAATCCTAATCCCAGCGGACTGTACACCCATCGTAATCCCCGGAACGAAAGTTTCCTGGTGTTAACCTATCAGCGGAGTCCTGGTGTCACGTTGCTGCGCATGGTCCAGCTACTAGGTGCCAGCGAAGCAGTTAGTGTAGAAGGAAACGATGGTAACGATGCTGTTAGTTGGGCGTCATTCTGGTTATAATGCGAATCTTTGTCCACTTCACAGATTTGAGCAGCGTGCAGCAACATCGGCATGAGTTCGAGGAGACAATTAATGCGTTGCGCAGTCTTCTGCTGCGACGCAAACAAAAACTGGATGCAGTGCGTCAACTGGGTCAATCATTGCAGCAGCGTAAGCTACGCTTGGAGGTGCCACTTCACATGCACAACGCAGGACGCGTAGAGGTGGTCCATCTTCAGGGACCACATCTACGTACACCCTTGCAGCTGCTGCAACGTGTGGAGCAACTGCGTCAACATTATGCAATTGCCCAACGTTCAGTACGATCCTTTGGTGTGGGTAATTTCTCAAATGCTACAGCACAACAGGTGCTCAAGGTGAAGCACTTGCATGTCCAAAATCTCATCTATCATGGTGAACTGCTGCCAGGTGAGCGCATCGATATCATCCCATCGTTAATCACCTGCTTTAACAGATGATTTCACTTGTCCAAGGTTACCACTTGCAATCCGTATCAGGTTCACCTCTGCTAACCATCAAAGGTCAACTGCTGGCCAAGAAGCTGCACACACACAAGCTCTCCATACCGCAAAGCTACCAGCGTCCACAGCGCTCCGCGGCTGATGCCAATGTAGTTGTGCGTCATCTGCGCGTAGAGCGCATCAACAATGTCACGTGGTCGGACTTCTACGATTCGCTCTTTCTGCGCTCCCAGCACACGGAAATCGATGGACGTCTAATTGTACAATCGCGTGCAAAAATTCTTGAACTACAGACGCCACTGCTCAATGGGTTGGTTGTGGAGCAGCTGTTCAATCTGCGACATCCCCAGGTGATAGACTCCAACATCTACATGTCCGCATTCTTTGTATCCCGCATGGATGCCCTCCAAGTGAACGGTCTGAACTTCACCAAAGACATTGTTTTCCGTGGTATGAATCATACGTTGATAAAAAGTAAGTTGACAAAGGGATTAACTAAATACATGAAAAGAGGATTAACCGCATCCGCATTCAATCTGCAGCTCCTGTTCGCATCAACCGGATGAGTGTCTCTGGCGATATACTCGTCGTGAATGATACCAAATGGGTCCGTCAAATGCCTGAGGAGGAAGCGCCAACACTTAAATTGCAGCAATATTATACGGGTCAGGTCGTTATAAATGGATCTCTGACAGTTAATAATTTGCAGCCGGACACGGAGGTAACGGTACTTCAAGTGGGTAACCATTCGCTTAGAAGAGACGAACTTCTGACCAAATATTTGCTCCTGCACACGCCCCAAGTGAGTACCAAAATCGGGAATCTATTCCAAGGGCAATGTACATCTAATTCATACTCCTTAGAATTTGACACGCCTAGAATTTGGCTATGCCAAGGTGACAATGCCCACTCTGAATAGTGATCATATTAATGGGCATCCGGCGGATCAACATTTGCTAAGTGGCTCTGGTCATGGATCAGTCGATGGCAACAAGCCCTCGCACATTATATTCATGAATGCCAGCGTTGATGGTGACATCAATTGCAGCAACTACAGCTCCCGGCTCGTCGAACTGTCCAAGGATGCAGTGCGTCATGGCGAAACGGCGACAATAACAGGCAAGAAGCATTTTGTGGCACCGCTGAGTGTTGATATGCTCTCTAGCCAAGTTTTAAACGATTTACCTGTGGCTCAGCTGGTGCTGAAGACGGAGGATAAACAGAATTTCACAAATCGGAAATACTTTCCGCGTATTGTGGTCAAGCAGAATCTAAAGATTAATCATAATCTAAACGCGGAGCGCCTAAATCACTTACCCATGTCTCAGCTGCTGGAGCCCACATATAGCGTGCAGCGTCTGGAGCTGCTGGAGACACCTCAATTGGAGCAGCTGATGTTTCAGCGTCTTAATGGCCTGCCCTTTGATGATCTGTTAAGCAAGATCAGCGTGGACAGTTCGGAGCAGTTGCTGCTCCACAAGCAGCTCATCATCGAGGGAAACGTGCGCTTCGAGAATGATCTGCTACTCCAAACCTTGAACGATATTCCATGGGATGAATATATGAGCCGGCTGGTAAATGCAAATGAGGACACATTGATCACGGGACGCAAAAGTTTCCAACATCCGGTCGTGCTCACCAAAATGTTTGAAGCACCAAGTATCAATGGCTTGGACCTTAGTGCGTTGCTGGAGAATACGCTACAACGCAGCGCAGCCCAATCCATAAGTGGCGCCTACACCTTTGGACATTTGTCGGCCAGCAATGTGAATGTGGCCAACATCAATGGAGTCGATGTGAATAGTTTCCTAGACAGACGGAAGAGTACCTGGCGATTGCAGGGCGACCTCTATGTGGATCAGTTAACTATAAATGGAAGTCTTAGCTGCAGCATGTTACACAATCCGTTGCCCCAACTTAAGGAACAAGTTGAGGCACTGCAGCAACGCGATTGGCGTAATCTTGTCGTGCATGGTGATGCTCTGTGGCCTGAACAGAGAACGACGGAGGCAATGAATCACTTGGACTATCTGCGTCAGCATGCAGTGCGACGTCATGGCAGCACTCAGATCATTTCTGGTCATGTCGTGCTGGAGCAACCGTTGTTGGGCAGTCTCCAGACTTCTGATATCTTTCCAGGTCAGCTTAATATTAGCCACATTGCTCAAGATGCACTGCGCCGGCACAGTACGGGCATACAGCATATAAAATCCTCTCAAGAAATGCTGCTACCAATCCGAGCCAAACGCTTCAAACTGCGTCGTGGTTGCCACTTTGGTCAATTGAATGGCATCGATCCAGTCCGGTTAAATGCCTCGCTCTATCGTCGCTCGAGTGCTCTTCCCCTGCTTGGAGTACTTAGCTTTGTGACGCCTCCAACCATAGATAGGCTATTGCTACATGGACAACTTAACGGCAGGCATATCTCTGGGATATACCAACAGGGCCCAGATGCCAAATGGCCACCGGTTAGCGTTAAGCAACTGCAGGTGATGCAGGATCTTCATTTAGGAGAAATCAACGGCATGAATCTTGATTACCTGCTCCAGCAACGTGTCCCACTCAGGGGCGATGCCTTGGAGCTGTTCGGTACGCTGAGCCTTGAACACTTGGAGCTCGGCGAACGGACGCTTCTGCGTACCATTAATGGCATTCCTGTCGAGAATGCTGTCTACAAGCATGGACAAAAGCGACAGGCAATAACAGGCGGTAAGACCTTTAACGGAGGCATTGAGCTGCGAGGACCCGGTCATATTATGCGCCTCAATGGCCAGGATCTCACCGAGAGCTTCCAGCAGACCATCTTCACATATCGCGACTATAACATCGATAGCCTGATGCTCGATAACGCCATATTTCAGGGTGGCCTGCTCGAACTTATGCCTACACCAGTTGAACGGGCGGAGGACATAAACAGCGATCGTGAGAATCTGAGGCAGCAACTCAAGGACTTGGAGCAGCAGTTGACTGTCAGCCAGCGGAATCACAGCAAACGGCTGCTCTATCTGGAATATGAGCAGAAGTTTCTTCACGCAAATTGGAGTGCGCCGGCAGCAAATGAAACATTCGATCTGGATGTTACACAACGCCCACACGTGTTGGGCATTTGTCAGCTGAGGGAGCTGCGGGCACGGATCTCTCGCCGTCAGCAGCACGTGCACCTGACCAATGTCAGCCTGGCGACGCGCCACATGCGCGCAAATTCCCGCAAGACATCGGAGATTCGTGTAAAGGCGCAAAATTATTGCAACGCACAAAAACTGAGAAGCCGCATTCATCTCAATTGCCGTGACCAGGCGCACAAGTTGGGCATGCGCCAGCATGTGGAGGCACTGCACCTGCTTGAGCAGCATAGCTATAGCCTGTTGTTGATTAGCACCGTGGATGAGGTGCGTATCCTGCATATGGCCCATGAGAATTGCACTCTCCATGATTGGCAGTCAGTGCAGCCAGCATCTGGCCGATTGATGAAGCTACTCCAACTGGATGCGGCTACAACGCTGCTCCTGAGCAGCGGTCTTAAGGAGCATCTGCCAGTTATCGCTGTGCATCGTCTTGATGCACATGGCCAGCGCTTTGAGCCGTTCCAGATAATTGAGGGCGACTATGATTTGGCCGAATTGCAGGATCAACAATTACTACTCAGCTGTCAAAGCTGCCACGATATTTCTATCTATATCTACGATCCGGTGGCGCAACAGTTTACTTCACTGCAGCAGCTCCACCTGCCGGAGCGCATCCAACAGCTGCTGCCCTTTACTATCGGTCATCAGCGCCATTTGCTGGTGCTAACCGTGCACGGCTCCAAGCACTTCTATCTCTTGAGTTACGCCCACATTGTGGGCTGGCAACAACGCTCCTTCGGTCACATCGATGAAGTGCAATCGTACTGGCCATTGATCCAAGCGGGCGCAAAGTTGACAGCGACAAAACCTTTACTAATGCTCTGCTCTCCGCTTCAATGCCGACTGGTGAGAGCCGTGCTCAACTGAAAAAGACGTGGAATTCCCCTTATTATAATAAATATCAGGGATATTCCCTCACATCCCCATTAACCACGACTACAGCAAGTCACAATTATTGCGCTGCACATAAGGAATCGACCTGCTCATGGTGACAGATGTGGAGTACTCCCCGCCCAAGATATGTTATGTGTGTATATTGTGATTGATGTAAATAAAATTATACCGTAAAACATAAATGTTTAAACAATTAACATTCGGTATTTTTTTTTTGTTGTTTGCTTTTGTTTTTTGTCATTTTCCGAATCATTTTGATTAAGGCACATTTATTGTACGATATTAAATATACTTATAACATTTGCTTATTGTTTAATATTTATATTATTTGAGTGTATTATAAAAACTAGAACAAAAAAAAAACACGTAAACATATTTAAATTAGCTAAGCTTATATTGTACTCATTAAAATAAAACAAAAACAAAAAAAAAAGTAAAGAAAAAAGTTAATAATTTCTAACTAGGAAGCCAGCCTTAAAATTTGTCTATAGTTATTCTACCATTATATTGTTAACATATGTACATACATGTATGTATGTATGTATTGTATGTAGATATATTTCAGAAACATCTCTCAATGGAGATTATCACAATTCATGTTGGCGCTGAGTAAAGCTATCAAACCAAAGCAACAAGCATGGAAATCAATCGATTATCCTTTTGGGCAAGGACATTTGGGAAATTATGAAACGAAACTCTTGCGACTGCACATGACCACATACGCCGTGAATATGGCCAATCCCAGGATGCCCCAAACGGAACTGTTTTGATTATAGCCATCGCCAGCCTGTGCCTGTATCCATTCGGCATGGCTGGACACCTTCTCGAAGATGGCGGAGTCGCTGTGCAGCCCAATCAGCTGATTGCCCATCAACAATGGTGCACCTGCATCCAGTTCATGTGGCAAACGCCTCGTGTTGTATTTGGGGGATACACAGATTTGCGTGGAATCCTTGCAGGTAAACTGTTTGGCTTGCAACAGGAGCATCTCATGCAGCTCCTGTCCATTATGATGCTCTCGTCCCCAGCTGCTAATGTGAAGAATATTATCATTGACATCCGCATCCATTGACAGAGCTATTGGCGCTATATGCGCCTGCTCAGCGGGCACATCCTGATCGAGCATGAGTATGGCTAGGCTGAGATGCTTGGGCGGATTATAGATATGCGTAACGCCATAAATTTGTCCATGCGGCGTCGGGGCAAAACGTTGTGTGCTGCCCAACACCACACGCAGCTCGGCTGGATGATAGAAGCTTTTGCTCTCCGAACTGCAAGAAATATGATAAGGATGCGATTAGGACACCCAACTGGATGGGATAATATAGTTTAAGATTATTTACTTGTAGAGGCAATGGCCAATGGTCAGCACAACCGATGGACCCACCAAGGCGCCCGAACATATGTGACCCTTGCCAAAGTAATCCAGCTCCTTGGCTACCAAACGTATGGAGGCCTGATACGGCGCTCGACTGATCCCATCATCACCAACACCACTTGCCGTTCCCCCAATGCCCCGCTGCTGCTTCACCAGTTCCCGATGCGTGAACGCTGCAGTGAGGTAATAAAAAAAAAACAAAAAAAAAACAAAAAAAAAACCAAAAGAAATTAATAATGCTTATCAAAGCCAAACGACATTGGGCTGTATATTTTATATATATTGTATGTACACACACACACACATATGTATGTATGTATTTATTGGTATGTGTAGTTGTTGCCAAGTCCCAAAAATGATCACAAAACACGATCAGTGATCACAGCTGCCATAGCAACTAAATGCAATGCATTTCATTTTTATCTGACTACAGTGAACGCTCCCTACACTTAACTGATTACAAAAAAAATAAAAAAACAAAAAACCAAATTATAGAGATTATATTCTAAAGCAGAATCAGGAATAAAAACATGTGAATTATAATATGCCTGAATTGGTACAATAAATAAAATGAAGATAATGAAAATAATATTTTTTTTTTTTTTTGTATTATATTTTATATCGTATGTTATATGTTGTTCATTATTTTGACCGTGTACTGTACTGTTTATTGTTTTCGTTTTCTATTTCTATGGTGTGATCCGACCTTATCAATATACATTTCACACGATCAGCTGGCCTGGTCTAGTTCTCATTGTAGTTGTTATTGTTGCTTTGCTTCTATAGGCAGTATTATCTTTGCAGTTGAAGAAACCGACGTGTATGTATGTGTATGTGTATGTGTGTGTGCATGTTTGTGTGCATTTGTGTTATGGCTTTAATAATAAATTACCCGTTTGAACCGGATATCATTTTTTGGCCAAAACCACGCCAGAAAAAATGAGTCGACATAAAGTTGTTGGCCAAAAACATTGAAGGCCTTGACTTTATTAATCAGTTAAATGGTGGGCTTAAAACTATCACTGCATAAACACACAAATACTTACATACATACACTATATATACCATAAATGCCAAATATATGTATATGTGTGTAAAGTCCACAAAACGAAAGTTTAATAATAATATTTTGCCACTTTCATCATAGTTCCTACCATATACAACAGCAACAAAAGGAGAAACTTTCAGATACTTTGGAGTATGACGTACAGTTATTAGCTGTATGTATGTATGTATGTATGTGTTAGCTGTTATAGCCTTTGGAATTTGTATGTCTGGCTAGCGTTAGCATTTTACCAACAAACATTTTAAAAAGTATCATAAATTAAAAGCCTTCAACCAGATAATCATAGTTTAAACATTTCGAAAGTTAAATTGCACTCAATAATAAAAAATATATTTGCAAAAATAATCAAATATTTTTTTGCATTTATCAAGTACATCTAATACACACACATATGTGTTTCGAATATTTTTAAATTTATATTATTTACATATTATATTTCGATCATATTTAATAAATTAACCATTAAGATTTGAATACCAATTTAACAACATTAAATACAAATTTAATATTTTCTTTTTTAAATGTAAAACACATGAACTACAGTTTTTAGTTAAAGTAAAATATTTAAAAAAAAATTTCAAAATATGTAACTAATAATAATATAAGAAAAACATATCATATTTAGTTTAATATGATTTTTTAGAAATTTTTTTAAACTTTATTGAAACAAAATAATTTTTGATCTATTGTAAATTCAGGATTTTAGTCGAATTAATTAATTATTTTTAAAATTTTTAGCTGTAGAAACCCCAACAATTTCTCGAGCGAAAAATTATTCTTTAAGATTTATTCCTTTCATTATCAGGATAATAAAACCTAACTTTAAAAATTAAAATATTATCAAAGATGTATAATTTAGCGAATAAGGTTTATTTTTTAATATTGAATTTTAAAATAATAAAAAATTACTAATTTAACAATAATCACTAGTCCTATAAAATGAAACAAAAGGATCAAGGCAAATGATAAAATTGTTTTTTACATAAAAATGAACAAACTAATTCAAAAAGAAATCAAAATTAAGAAATATCACATTGAAAGTATCCCAAAAATATTAAGAAATTATTATTTTCTTTTAAATGTTTAAATAAATAAAAACTTACTTGTCTGCATTTCGGCACAAAGAAATGCAAGGATGAGAATTTTCAGAACTTTTCTGAGGTGTTCGTTCAGCTGCATCTTGCCGGGATTCGAGTTACGATTGGCACTTTCTTTTTCTTAATTAATTATTTGTATTATTTTGAATATATATGTAAATATTTTTTTTTTTTTTTTGTTAAAATACTTTTTGAATTAATGAATATTGTGTAAATAGTGCGAGGCAGTGCGCAGCTATTTAGAGCGTCGAACGGTGAATGAAATATTAAATTTCTAAAATGAACGAAAGCAAATTCGCAACGCTTTCCCAGATAATTCAATTTTGTTTTGATTTGGTTCGATGTTCTGTTGTTATTCCTATTTTGTTGTTGTTTTCTTTCGCTCTCTTTCGTTTTATGTTATTTTTTATTCTATTTTTTTTTTGTTTTTGCTTTTGTTTTTGGTTTTGTTTTTTTCGTTTATATGTATTGATAAAGCTACAACATTCCGCCAATGCTGTACACACACACTTATACACTTTTTTTGTTTTTGTATAATAATAAATACACACACAATCATAATCGCATAATGATAACAACGTTGATTATTTATTATTATTATTTTTATTATTATTTCCTCTTTTTTAAAAATTTTTTTTTTCTTTCAATTTTGTTTGTTTCAATAATTAAGCTGCGATTGCGATGCATTTTGAGTCGAAAGTATTTTGATCCGATTTTTATTTCTGCGCTTGTTTTTTTTTTGTTTTTTGTTTTTTTTTCTTGTTTTGTTTAGATTTATCTTTTCTAGTGTATCAATTATTTGACATACACTTGAAAAAAGAAATATATATATTATCATTTATATAATATTACATCCCGAGTAGACAATTGAAAGAGCAAACAAATTCAAATTAGAATTGAGTTCCGTTTCAATAATTAATCATCTTTAGCTCAACAGTCCCATTCACAATAACAGTGGGGTAACGGTAAAGTTTTTAACATAATGTTAAGGAAATGTTAAGAAACTGAAATGTCGAAACATAAATGCATATCATATACATGTGCACACACACACACACATATACACACACATACACACACACACACACACACTCAAGTGCATTTATCTACCTTAACAGTAACAACAGTTGCAATGTACCGTTAGGGTTAACATACACATGTTAGATTAACGCCACACACACACACACACACACTATCACAACAAGCTTATGCAAATGTTAATGTTAAATTTATATCGAAAAATAAAACTGTGAGCTGTGAATTCAAATTGAAAATGTTTAAATAAAAATATTATAGAATTGCATTTATTTTTCAAACATTTTTTTATAAATTTTTATACGTTAAGTACAAAATGTTATTAGTTAACTGTTATTTAATCTATAAATAAGTGAATTAGCTTCATACATTTGCAATAAACAGTAAAATCAGAAAATTTTCAAAATAGTATTCACAATGTAAGTACGTAGACTTGTTATGCAATTAAATATGTATATGTACATACATACATACGTACATACATTATTTGCAAAATTTGCATATTTTATTTGTTTTGTTTTGTTGTTTTTTTTTTCCTTTTACGGAAACATCACATAACAATCACGTGTTTTAAGGTCAGAGCTTCAACATTTTGACATAATTCAATTGCAATTGATTGAAACGACTGATAAGGATTAGGATTCAATAAATAAATAAATCTACGACTTGATTTTTTTTTTTAGCCGTAATTCATAATGTCTAAAGCCCTATAGCCTCGATTCTGATTTCGTAAAGCTCTTTAATGTATGTATGTGCACATACATATGTACATACCATACATACGTATATGATTATGCATGAGTATGTGTGTGTGTGTGTGTGTATGTATTTAGACACCTTAGCACTAAGCACTCATGATATTTATAACTTTCGACACAAATAAAAACTAGCATTAGCGGCGATTACATTTAACAACTGCGTCGCAGTATTATTATTTTCTACTAGTTATTATGGTATTTCCTTCTTTTTTATTTTTGCTTTTTTGTTTATAGAAAACTAACTAATTGGCACTACGTTAATCAGTATATGTACGTCGAACTATTTTACTTACTATTGTTTACAGGGTGGCATTCGGCCAGGGCAATATCTTCTCAAAAGTCTCGATCAAACGAACTAAAAATTTTCGCAATGCCCAAAAGTATGCTACGTTTTTTTTCTTACAAAATACTTTTGTTCAATTCGGATAATATTGTAATTTCTGTCATTTGCAGGATTCTTCTAGTTAAATTGTAAATTATAAAGCTTAAAAACAAATTTATTATTTAAAAATTAATATTAAGTAGTATTAATCGATATTATTGTTATTATTTTATTCAATCTGCTCAAGCTGCCATTGAAGTTAGTAAAAAACCTGCTTAAAATAAAATAAATAATAATTTAAAAAAAAAACAAAAAAAGACTATAATATTTGTAAATAAGATTCCTTACAGAATTAGTTTAAAATAAACAACAGCAAAAAGGTTATATATCTAACATAAATATGGATGGAATAAACATAAATATTTAACTAAAAAAACTAAAAAACTAAAACACAGAATAGAAATAGTTTTTTAATTTTGGGTTTATTTTGCATTACTTTTGAAAATGCCATAATTTGATCAGAATTGAAATCGAAAGCGTCAATCTTTCCATTTACTAGCAGCTTAAGGATTTGGATGTGTATATGCCACTGTGTATATGCTCCTTGAATATAACCCCAATTCAGGAAAAGTCCTGCACTGTACGAGTAATGGCCCAAACCCATACCATTTGGAATAGTTTATAATCAAATATTGTAGTTGGAATTCATGAAAATGAAATGAAACATTTGTTGGCGCCACATGCTCCATCCCGATAGAAAAGGAAAAGGAAAGCGATTCATCACATGAGCATTACTTTATTGAGTTTCATGAGGAAGCTATGCTTATTCTTACAAATTATCTGAGGCAAAGCAGGAGAGGAATCAGAATACTTAGAGTATAAGTAATGGACATCACAGCAGCGCCGTCGTCATCACTGCCATCTCCACTGCCGTCTCCACTGCCATCTCCACTGCCATCTCCACTGCCGTCTCCACTGCCATCTCCGCTGCCGTCTCCACTGCCATCTCCACTGCCGTCTCCACTGCCATCTCCACTGCCGTCTCCACTGCCATCTCCGCTGCCGTCTCCGCTGCCGTCTCCACTGCCATCTCCACTGCCATCTCCACTGCCAATTTCATTGTCGGCTATTTGCTTGTTTATCCAATCGTAGTAGTAGTATACATCGGTGTAAACACCTGGTAGTCTTGGGCGGGCACAGCCAATGCCAAAGGAGACAATGCCTGCCAATTGACCCTGGCAGACAAGCGGACCACCCGAATCACCTGAGCAGGCATCGCGCTCACCCTCCAGGTAGCCCGCACAAAACATGCCTGGCAAAAGGAAGACGCCTATATCGCTATCATTGATGCACGTATCATCACTTATAATCGGCAAGTCGACGGTCATAAGCAAGTCGGAGCCGTATCCGGCCTCTGTGGTTCCCCAGCCAGTTACCTGGCAAATGGTGTTCGCCGGCACGGGCAAAGCATTGAGGGGAATGGGACGTATCGTTGGATGATTTGGAGGGACGGAACCACTTAGTATTAAAAGGGCGATATCCTTGTCGTAGGTGGCCAGATCGAATATATCCAACTGCATTATGCGCTTGTTAATGTCAAAGGTTAGCGTATTCTCTTTCTCATAGCGATCCAGATTGCCCATGACCACAATGTAGTATTCCTTGGCCCGAAATGTGCCATCATAGATGTTTTGACTGTAAACGGTAGTCCCCATATTGATATATCTTATTTACAGGGTATCTTGGCTAAAAACTCACTCAACAAAACAATGGGCCGCCGTTAAGACCGTGGTCGGTGTGAGCAAAGAGCCGCCACAGAGATGGCCAGTGCCAAAAAAGACGCTATCTGTGGCACGGTTCCGGATACCGACCTGATGCCTGGTTGCCTCCATTTTGGCCAAGGTGCCATTGATAATCCGACCTTCTTGCCCAACAAATCTTGGACGCAATGGTCCAGAACCTAAGTGGAATCAAGCATATCATTATGATCACTTCGCTTAGAGGAGTTAAAAAAATACAAAAAAAAAAATACGAAAAAACTAAAAAAGGAGGTAACAACCTACCGCTAGATAGCGAAATGATTCCACAGATCAGTGGCAAGATCAGGATGAGTTTGTGAGCCATGGCTAAGTATTTACCGCTCGAACTGAGAACGTCAACTGACAAAGCTGATAGTCAGGGCCAAAATCAGTTAGTTATTAATGGGCAATCGATATCTCAGAAATTAAATCTAAAAATACATTCATATACATACATATGTACATTTGTAAATACATATACAACAAAACAAAAAAAAAAAAAAAAAACCAAACACACAACATAATCTAATCAGTTTTCCCGTTAGACGTTAGACAAACGTCAACTAGCTAACGGTCCGGTCCACCCGCTTTATAAATTTTATTTGAAATTGTCGAAACCCAATCTATAAGAATATCAAACTGTATGTATGTATGTATGTGCATAGATGTACATACATGCATATGTATGCATGTATCTCCAAGTATAGAATGTGCTAAAGTGCGTCTTAAGCTCTTTTGCCTTCGATATGCATACATACAGCTGTATGTATGTACATACATATATGCATGTATCTCTAAATGTTGTTGTAAGGTGTGAATAATGTATGTACATACATACATACATACATACATACATACATTGTCGGACTTTCCCAGAACTAGCACCATGTACATAATATAATATATTACCAATCTCCCAATGGGAATTAGCCCATAGAAGTATTTATAACGCCATAAAATGATATGACACGCATGCAACAAAATACATACCCACATACATACATACATATATTGGTATGTATCTATGTGCGTATGTGTGTATGTGCCATTTAGCAAAGCTGTTCCTTAAATTAAGAATTTAAGAAACAAAAATATCGCCAAATAATTAGTAAAATTCATTAAAACACTACAAGACACCAAAAATAATATTTAATAATAATAATAATAAATAAATACTTGACAAAAATAATTCCCCTCTTTTTTTTTGTTTTTGTTTTTGTGATTTGATAACAATAGATAATGTTATTGTATATACATATATAATTCCCGGTAAGCCCTCTATAGAGTGCCAAAAATCGATTTATTGCCATAATGTATAAATAATAAACAAGAATGAAATTCATAATTTGTTAACAATATTTGATTGACGAGTCTTGAATTAAACTATACATATACATATTCTTATGTACATACATACACATTGGACACTTGCTCTCAACATGAGCTGTTTTTTTTTATCTGAATCGAATCATCCAAAGTAGTATCCATCGAAATCCACGATTAGCCACTATTTTTCGGGTAACTTTCGGCTTCCTGGCTGGAAAATGGCTTCGTCCTTTGGGGAATTCTAGCATCAACACACTTTTGGGTATACTCATAGGACGAAATCTGCTGCTCACGCAGGACCAGTGTCATCGACCGGAACAACGGCGCCATGTCTGATGGATACAGCGGATGGGCTAGGACTGCCCATTTGGGCCCACTCTCCAGCTAGTTTTCACTGCGCTTCCAACATGGAGTCGTGCGTTGTCAGATTGAGGTATAACCATGTCATTCCTTTTCTCCTTCAGTGCTAGGCTCATCTTGATCCATCGTCTGCTGTAATTGCTGTAAATTCTTATAGCTTTCAGATAACATTTATTTTAGCCCGATCGGATAAATATTTGCCAAATTATAAGCCTCAATTCAAAATGCTCGATTTCAATAAATTTGTATGTATGTATGTATGTGTGCTTTGCATCTAAGTTGGCCATTTTTGCATACATGCATATTTCAATACGTGTATGTATGTATGCATGTATAGATTTTCGAAAAAACCATTCACACAAAAGGCAAAGCAAAAAACGACAGAAATGGATGAGAAGAAAACCATCCTCCATGCTCTTCTCTGAGATGATAAATTTTTCGATATATTTACACACACACATACATAATTGCATATGCATGTGTGCAACAATGAATCAGCAAATACATACATACATACATACATTGAAACTAAACAACAAAATGGAGAATTTCAATCAAATTAAACACAACAAAAATTTTATAAAAATATAATATAAATATTTGCAATAAGAATGCATATACATACACACATATGTACATACATACATATGTATGTATGTAGCTAACTTGTTTCATAGGAAATTGTTTTAAATCAAGTATTTTTGGCGGGAGTATTGGAAGAAAATTGTATTAGCTATATACTATATAATATGTATTTTGCACGTGGCAGGTGAATTTAATTGTTGATAAGATAAATTCATTTATTTCATTAACAAAACACTTCAAAAGCAATTTCGTGCGAGCTCTACTCGTTTATTTACTAATGTCAATAGCCAACAAAATAAAATATACTACAATACAATGCAATGCATACATACATACATACATACATACATTTGTATGTATGTATGTATGTTGTATGTGCATACAATACATACATATAATTATTATTAATATTAGATCATCAGTCAGTGGAATTATTTAACAACCTCGTCTAAGCACCATGAACATGGCCAACACAACTGTTAGCCACAATCCAGAAGAGGTCATCCTCAAGGTCGTCGCTCCATTTCTGAATACCGTGTAGTCGAGCGAAAGATTCGTCTGAACGATCCAATCGTTATAATAGGAGACATTTGTATAGACGCCGGGATAGTTCTTCCTGGCGCAGCCATTGCCATATGATACGATCCCCACCAGAGCATTGTTGCACTGCAGCGGTCCACCGGAGTCACCCTGGCAGGAATCTATTTCACCAGCCATATATCCAGCGCAGATCTGTGACCGTGGCACGATACCATATCCAACCGCACAATTCGTATAACTCAGTATTGGCACCGATCCCGACTGAAGGGTATTACTGCTACCCGAACCCCCCTGGAAATACACATAATATTTAAGCCAAAATAAAGATATGCATGTATGTGTGTATATGTATGTGTGTAAATGGATATTACGTATTTAACAATTATTGAAAAATAAAATATTTAAAACTATTTCAAATTATAATTTTATTACATTGCTCTAGGGCACATAAAATTTATTTATAGGTTAAGTAATAATTGATTTATGTATTTTCATATGTACATACATACATACATACATATGTTGTGTTGTACATATTTACATACACTTACGTATGTATGTACATGCGTAGGCAAAAAACTATGTATGTATATGCTCTCATCTATTACTTGGGCTTACAAACACTTATGCATTATTGAAGTGTGTGTGTGTGTGTGTGCTTGAGTGTCAAAATCAGCCAATCAGATTCTCTGCTGTACATCTCCCATACAAACATACAGATGTGCATTCACACACACACATGCATATGCATGCAATAGTAGTAGTGGTACTCTATTGCATATGTATGCGTGTGCACACACATACACACGCATCTTGTGATTTCAGGAATTCTTACGGTTCACAAGGCCAAATTGTCCGAGAATAGCAAAAATGAAACGATTTTTGTGCTTAAAGGCGTTACACATACACACACACACACACACACACACACATTTGTACACGCATACATATGCATATGCACATGCATTTATGTGAAAGCGACACTTGAAAGGCGGATGATTGAGATGACGTGTGCACCCAGTTGGATTCACTGGAGATCCCAGGGGGATCAATGATAAATGTATGTATGTGTATGTAGATAGGTGTTTAATAAATTAAAAACAAATTAATAATAATAATACTAATTAAATAATATTCATGGAACTGGACTTACACTTTCGGTTACTCCCCAACCGGTGACGGCGCAGCTGGTGCCCGTTGGCAGGGCAATTGTGTTGAGGTTGAGTGCCCTCACAGTTGGCCAATCCCAGGGTATATAGCCATTGAAGAACATCAAGCCAATGTCGTTGGTTAGGTACTCCGTATCATAGTTTGGATGCGGGATCACCTCCTGTATGTTATACTGCAGTGTGTTGGCATCTTTACTTCGAAGATACGTGCTGCCCATGACCAAAACGAATTCACGGGCTTTGCGATACTTTTTCGTATCCGCACTATAATAAATATTGTAAAATTGCATATGTATGTAAGTATGTAAATATGTATGTATGTATGTATGTATGTATTTATAACTATTTGTTGTTTAACCCACTTGTATAAACAATGAGCCGCCGTAAGGACAACACGCTGGGTAATGACAACGGCGCCACATTTATGTCCCGATCCAAAAGTACGCTTCTCCGCGGATGCCAGACGCACCGATACCTGATATGGCGCTTGGGTTATATCTATGGAATGACCGCCCACCACCTTCGGCTCAACTGGAATGTTGGATTCGAATTAGACATAATTTTAAAGAAGATACAAAACAAATAAATCAGTTTCCTTAACGCCCTCTGCTATCCGATTAAAGCATAAAGAGTGACACATGTATGTATGTATGTATGTATGTATATGCATATGTATGTATTTGCATATGTATGTATATGTTTACATTTGAGATATAGTTTTACTGTTATCAAATGCGAAGCTCTTATCGGGACAGTTCGTGGTAAAATTTGAGACCTATAAACTTGAAATGTAATCACAGTTTCAGACCTAACAATATCAGTCAACATACATACATATGTACATACATGCAATTGTACATACATGCGTATATTATATTTGCTAAATGCTTGGTATCATATCTTGAGACTATTTATTTATTTATATTTATTTTTTTTTTGTTTTTTTTTTCGTGTTTTACAAATTTCTTCATTGTGTGTCACATTGAAGAAGTTACCTCTAAAAATAAAATCTTGACTAATTCTAATGCAATTAAATCATTCTTTACAAAAAAAAAAAAAAAAACATATATGTATATATGTTTATTGTGCTTTATGTTATATATCCTATTGAATGTTGTAAAAATATATTATATGTGTATATTTTGATTTTGGTTTAGATTAGATAAGTAAGTTATTTTCAATATGAATTGTATGATATATTATATAAAAACTAAAGTTCATAAGAAATCGAAAGTTTCCTATATATATGTACATACATTCATACATATATAATCTCATGATTTTCGGTCGCACAGTAAACGCCCGTTATGGTAAATATTTTAATTAAACTTAATTGATATAACTTAATTAAAATATTGTTAAGTTTATAAGGACTCGGGGAAAACTTAACTAAATTAATATTAAAATTTTAATATTTTAACTGATTATCGTAAATAATCGTCACAATTCTAAAGAGAGCACTGTATATGCTAGTAGAAACCAAGCATTGATGATAATAATAAAAATAATAAAAAATAAAAAATATAAAACGTTAATCGAACTATTTTAATTGAAATAGGTATTCGATAGATATAATAAATTGAATGACTTTTCGTATAATATAATATTATATATAGTTATATTAAAAAAAGATAATGTAGAAAGTTAATTTTAATATATGTACGTATGTATATATCTATATGTGTGTATATAGTACATACATGTATGTAGATATCATGACTCACTCGCAGTGGCTGCCACTAATTGCGGTAATACCATCGATGCTACCAAGCATATTACCAACCCAATTCGCATTTCCGTTACAAACAAAACAAAAAAACTCTCAAAACAAAAAAATATTTGAAAAATACTAAATTAATTAGTTTAAAACAAATATATAATTTATATATATATGAATGCAATAAACAAAAAAAAAAAAAACGTTGGTAATCCTTGTGACGGCGGAAGCGAAATATGAATTTGTCCGAGGAGTATCCAATATCCAAAAAGGTTTATTTTGTCGCGTCAAACTATCCAACGTGCTGCATCCAATTGCCGACTAACCGTAGTGCGCGCCACAAACCTAGACCCCAAATAGGAATTACCCATTAGCAGGGCCGCCAGGCCAGTCCCATATGTGTGATACCGCTATTAATACCGATTCAGGTTTATCTTATCGGTCGGTAACTCGGCGCAAATTGAATGTTGCCAAAGTCATTTACACAGGCCCAATAAATAAAAATTAAAGCAAAAACAAAAATGCACACAAATATATACTATATATATATAAAAATGGGAAATCAAAATTAAATACCTATTTAATATATCATCATATCATATTCAGATTTACCCAAAGTACCATATAACTGTATTTCTGCATAAATCGGACATAAATAATAGGTTCAAGCCAATAACGGCACATTATACTAATCAATGGAGCTTATTATACCTGCATATATAAGTATATATACATATATGCATATATATGATTCATCATCATGATATTCACATATATATACATACATACATACATATAGTGTGTATGTACATATGTACATAGTTCAGCTCTTATCTTATAATCATGCAGAATCAATCGTGGCAAATCGATTGTTATTGATAAGTCTCGCATTACGTATTTGGCAATTATCTACTAGTATTAACAATATTATTCATGTATGTATTGTAGTTAAAGAGAAAGAAACAAACAGTCGCAAGTCAAGAAACGCGATTTGTACATACCATACATATCTGTCCATATGAATATAACAGCATAGAACATTTACAATCTACAATATAAGGAAAAATGCAAAGAATTATATGCACAATTTTTAATTTTCATAAAAATATATTTTACATTATTTATTATTATTATTTTTTTTAATATAAACTTCAATGTTATAGATTACATTGTAAATATTCACAGAGTGAAGACTCGTGTCATTGTTGTTTATCACAGTGTATAAATGGGATCATCTCCATTCTCATTAAGAAATAATTAAATATGGTTTGATTTTATTTAGTTAATTGATTTACCATATACTCATCATTTTTACAATTTCATTCTTGCTCTAATAATTGGCTTTATTTGAATACTTTAAATATAATATTATCTAGCCGTTTGCAATAAATATAAATACTATTATAATACAATATATTATTAAATATTAGTGCAAAAAAGTTTTTATACTAGTTTGGTTAAGTATTAAAACGCAAAGTTTTCAATATTAAAATATTTTGCTTTATTGAGTGAGAAGTATGAATTCTTATAAAAATTTTTATTTCATGTTATCACATAAAATATTAAAAAGTTAGTAACTCCTTTCGAATACCATCCGTTTAACAAATACTTAAGCAATAAACAATCGAAACAGATTCATCTGTAAAATACATGTATATTCATATTGTTATTGCATAAATACGCGTAATATGTATATATAACAAAATTTCCCCTTTTTTTAAGTATTTGGCGAATGACTTGACTAAGTTGCTTTCTAAGAAAGTTTGTTCGTTTTGTACTAGTTTTCCACTGAACATGCCTTAATCACATATACATGTAAACAGATCCAATATATATACGTATATATATATATTGGATTATCGTAATTGGATATACCGATTAATAAATTAATATAAAAAAATAAACCTATAGTTGCGTTTGCTGCAATAAACATTAATCCTATTTACATATTTATCCAATATATATACATATACACATCTATACCTATATATATTGGATTATCTTATTTGGTTAGACCAATTAATAAAATAAATATAGTATAAATTAATATTGAATAAATTAATATGGTATAAATTAAGGTAGATATACTTAGTTGTAAAAGGCATTTTAATATATTAGTCAGACCATTTATTAATTATTATTATTAATATTATTATTATTGTCAATATTATTATTATTAATATTATTATTGTTGTTAATATTGTTAATATTATTAATATTATTAATATTATTAATATTATTAATATTATTAGTATTATAATTAGTATAAAGAACAGCCCCGGTGCATATAGCACCGATTAGAAAGGAATAGATTATATCTATCGTTTTGTGTCTCTTTCGTAAGCTGTCCTTTTAGAAAGGAATAGATTATATCTATCGGTTTGCGTCTCTTTCTTTAACTGACCTTATTTGATATTGCTTGCTTAAATGCAAATCTGATTTCTTAAAATATTATTATGAATGCCCGCCTTGCAGGTACGATAGTTTCTGTGTATTAGTGTGTGTGTGTGTGCGTGCGAGTGTGCGTGTGTGTGCGTGTGTGTGTATGAGTGTGTGTGCTTATATCTAATTGTGTTTGTTTGATTGTTTGTTATCAAACTAATCGGAATGCGATTCAATTTCCTGGCTCTCAGAATCTTTATATTCCAGTTTTTTTGCAAGACGACGCTGCTTGACTTTGCGCTCCAGGTGCTGCTTTCCAGAATCAACAGCCTGGCGTTTCCTGCAAAATAAGTTCATTGTTTGATTAATAGAAACGCGCAAAATTGCATTGGGTAAGGTAAACGCACATATTGCGTGGAGTAGTTGGTTCAGCGCGTTTTGAAGTCACTTTGACATCTTGTGCAGCATCTTCATCTTCATCTTCCTCTTCAGATTTGATTGACTGAGCGTATAGGTCAAACCAATTGGCGCCGTGTCCACAAGTTGGAGCCGATTGGTTCGACCGCTTCATTTCGTGGGCATGGACATGCTTCAACAGGAAAGCATCCGCATCAAAGGGATTCGTTCCCACAGTAGCTGTAAAAAAAAAAAAGTAAATATATTACGATATAAAATCAAAAGGTCATGTATGCATGTAAATGAGAAGCTATTAGATATCAGATCTAAAACGAAGTTTTAACAAAAGATCTATATCAATAAGTATTATAGTAAGTAATCATAACTTTATTTCAACAGAATTAAATTGCAATTATTGTCGAAATAAATTGGTTGTTAAAATTAACTGAATAGAAAATGTAGCAAATTTAAATACAATATTTACGTATAATATGGAATATTGAACTTACTGCGACGCAAGGTGGCTCCTTCAAGGCGATATTGATTGATTTCAGCATCCTTACTCTTAACGATTTCCATCAAGACATGCAAGCTTGAATTAAGCCTGCACACAGTATTCAAACTCTCATCAAACGCTACGCGATAGAACTGCAATGGGAATGGGATTAGAATATAGTATATACTAGAATGTGAAATCGTGATGCAGTTATGTGATTATAAATTACATCGATATTGTCCAAATCCTTTAAGTACCACTCCCATTTCAGTGGCAATGATGTGCCATCAACGGTATACTTCATGCTAAGCACTGTCATCGAGCCATTCTTATGGTTGGTTCCAGCACCACCACCATTACAGGCGTCATCATAGCCAAGGGTAGTTCCTTTGGCACTGGCATTGCGATTCTCAGTTTTGATGTCGTGGGAAGTAACATTTTTATTACCGCTGCCAATGGATTGGCTATTGACAATATCATTTGCATCGCCTTTGGCAGTCCGTTTCTCATCGGTACTGCGAGTTCTTTTGCTGCTGATTCTGCGTCCGCTGGGGGCTTTAACCATTTTACCGCCTTTGGCAGTGCATTTGTCATCGTTACTGTGACTTGTAAGTTTGCTGCTGCTACTGCGTCCGCTGGCGACCTTAGCCTTTGTACCGGTATCTATGCCAAGATTTTCGTCATTGTCAGTCCAATCGTTTTTCAAAATAGCTTTCATTTCGTCATAAAAACTTAAACCACTTTGCCCACTAGCACTAGCACCGGCACCGGCACCCGCACCCGCACTGGCTTCGGCTTCGGCTTCGTTTCCGTTGTCCACAGCTTTTAAATCCGCCTCTATAGGTAAAGAGTTAATTAAACTTGTGCGAGCAACTTGATATGGGAACTGCACGCGCTTGTTCAATGTCTGTAAAGGGAAATAAATTTATAGTTTACTATACACATACAGACATAATACATATGTATGTACATTCACATATGTAATTATACATAAATACATACTTATTAATATTTATGCACATATTCTTAAAAACGTATATAGAATGACATATACAGAAATATACATAACACATGTGCATGCACATACAATACATACTAACATATAAAAATGTATATACATACATATACACACTGCATATGTGTATATATACACCCTATACCTATACATATGCAGAAACATGTATGCACACATATATATACACACACATTATGTACATATACATATTCATTCAAATATATATAAAACATTATATTAATAAATGCATATACATACATATTAACTAATGCATAATAAATCTTTTAAAAACCATAATAATACATACATACATATACAAAACAATGCATTAAAAAAGAACTGCATTTGGAACTTACGGCAATGCGACTCAAAAATTCCTGCATGGGCACCTTCTCCGTGTAGCTGCGGTCGGCGTTCTTGTCATGGCAGTAGAAGTTCAAAGCGTCTGCGTTATCAACCATAAGAAGAGTAACCAACTCCGAATTGGTAGTTGAGATAAATTTAAACGTCATTTTGAAGAAATAATCCTCCTTAGTCGCTTTTTTTTTTTGCTTCGGATTTTATCTCGACTTCACTCTTCCAGTCGACTATGATAAATGAGCAAACATTTAATAGCAAGCATATGGAAAACTATCGAGTGACAGTCTCGATTTATCGACAACACACATACAGCCGCCACATCTATCGGAATGGCTGTTTAGATTCATTCACAATTTTATTTTACATTTCAAAAGCGAGCTGAAAAATAAAGTTCGAAATTCGAATGCGTTTTTTTTTTGATTTCACAAAATGGCGTAATATGTGTAAATACAATAAAGAAAAAAATTAAAATGCAAGTTGTTGCCTTTCAAAATGGCGTCATATGAGCAAATAGAATAAGAAAAATTTTAAATAATACATTCTAAATTATCATGATTTTTAAGCCTTGGCAAAGTCTTATAAGAACATTTATGATTAAAGAATATATGATAAAATAATATAAATATATATATATAATATATTACCTGTCCATAAAAGGGTATCGCATTAAACCACCTCGCAGATTTTATGCAATAATAATAAAAGGCAAAAAATCGTTTGAATGGTTTTGGTTTGTTTTTTTTAATGTTTATTCATTAAATTTTAATCATATCTTGTTATATGTAATACTTGATTTATTTTTCTTTTAATATTATCAAAAAATTGTTGTGTACTCTTTTATTTTTGTTTCCCCATTTCGTATTATTTTATTATATTTATATTGTATATATATATATTTTTTTAATTTTTTTTTTCGATTAACTAGTTAAATTTGTATTTAAATTTTACTACGGAAAGAAAATAGCTACATCATTCACATTGAATGCTAATTAATACCACACTAATAGAATACATATTTATAATAAGTATTTTATGTTAATATTTAATTAACTAAGATGCATATTTTTTTTAATAATAATAATAATAATATGCATAAAGTAAAACATTTATACTTAGTTTTAACATGAAGAAAATTATGAAGAATTTTTTTATTTATTTTATTTTATTTTTTTGCTTGGGAAAATTTATGTTTTTGTTTTTTTTAGTTTGTTTGTTTTTTTTTTGTTTTTTGTTTTTGGATCATGGATCATGGATCGTTAGTTGATGCCTAAAAGGCTTAAACTAACCTCGCGCTTAGCTAAAGTCGCTAAAACTGTCTTTTGTTCAAGTCTCGGCACTGCGGGCCAATAGCCATAAATACATTATTTTATAATATTATATGATATTATAATGTATATAATAATAATATATATATATATATATATATATATTAATACATCCTAATAATAAAAAGTTAAAATATTATATTATTAGCTTAAGACATTCGCTCTAGAATAATCTGGTTCGACATTTGAGATTTTGAAGCATTTTCGTTGGCTTTCATATCTGTGGACGAGTCCAAAGATCATTCAGGTCCTTCTGGCGCAATTTACCAAGCTCTGAAAAACAAATATAACATATGCATACATATATTAATATCATATTCAACATATTCAACAATAACTCCCTCCATCCCTCCATCCCACAATAGATTTACCCAATTGAGATGACAATACGCTGCTGCTACGGAAATTCAAATCAAAGCGCGGCGGTACGCCCAGCTGACTGGCTGCAGTGGAGGCGGAAACGGAAACAGAATTACGAAAACTGGTACTGCTAAAAAATTAAAATATATAAATATATAAACTTTGTACTTGAATATACATTTTTTTTTTGTTTTTTTGTATTTTATGATCATGTAAACAAATTGAAAACATTTAAAGAAACTAATAACAAAATTATTTATAAATGAAATAAACCAAAATGATTTAAATAGGGTGGTGCCTGTTTGTATGATTTGCATACCTATACGGATGTTTCAAGCAGCCGTAAACCTCACGGTAGCGACCGTAGAGTGTGCCATAAGAAACGCCCAAAATGCGCGCAGCTTTTTTCATTTCAAGTCTTTTATTCTTAATGGCATCGAGTACCTGTAAATTAACAACAATAAATATGAAAATTAAACATCGTATGTATGTATGTATGTATATAATATATATATTTATTTGATTAAATAACTTACGCGCTTTGTGAATGGCTCCTCCCAAAATTGTGGACGTCGCCCCGTGGCCAAATAGTCATCCATTTTGATAACGTCCTGCCATTGGGTTAGCTCCTCATTGGTTAGCCGCAATTCGGTGGCATCGCCATCTTCTAGCTTTAAATCGGCATAATCACCAGTTGTTGCACCAGTGCCATGTTCATTGCTTCCAACTGGATTCCCAGTACCGTTTGTGGCATTGGCATTGGCATTGGCCACCGCAGCGGCAGCTGCTGCAGCTGCAACAACCGCAGCGCTTGCAACAGTCGGCGCAAAATCATGTGGCATTAGCATGCTATGATCATTGATTAGGTAACCAGCTCCAGTTGCGTCGCCAGTTGGATATTTACCAGCAAAGCTCGCCGATAGCAACGCTGTGGCACGAGCACCAGCGCCATCAACATCAACAACAGTTGGTGACTCAGCGCGATTGGCCACCAGATGCTCATTCTCCATCTCCTCGACAGGTTGCGGCAATGCGCTAGACATGGCCAATTCGTGCTCCTGTTCGTGTTCGCGTTCATGTTCACGTTCGCGCTCCTGCGCCTGTTTGTTTACGTGCTCCTGTTCCTGTTCCTGCTCTGTAGTCAACTCTACGTCTGGACACAGGTTCAACGATGTAACCCCACGCTGCGACCGTGCTGATTTCTCTGCAGATTTCTCACGCTCAGCAGCATAAAGCCGACGCGTGGCATGACGCAGTTTGCCATGACGTTCGCGTCGCTCCGTTGCCCTGTCCGGCTTCTTGGATACGTTGCACAGTGGCATCGGTGTGATCGCCTGTACTTTGCTCATTCCTGCTGATGATGATGGTGATGATGATGATGTTGATGATGATGCTGTTGTTGTGGTTGTTGTTGTTGCTGCTGCTGCTGCTCCTCCTCCTCCTCCTCTTGCTATTGTAGTCGCTGTTAATGTTGTTGCATCATTGCTTGACTCCAGCTCTGACTTCAGCTCCAAATCGCACGGCTTGGGTGTTAGCGATCGCTGACGATTCCCTGCACCGTTGTGCCAATCCTGTGTAGACTCCTCCCGGTCAACGTGCTCTGTTTGTCCTGCCACTGGCTGTTGCTGTTGCTGTTGCAGCAGCAGTTGCTGTTGTTGTTGTTGTTGTTGACGCAGTCGCTGTCGCTGTTTGGGCGGACAGGCGACAAGTGATGTGGCCAAAGAGGCGGAATGTGCTAGAGACTGCGGCTCATCGACGTAGGGACGCGCTGATTCCATATAAGCACGCTGTGCCGGCTCCAAATTTGCCGCATATTTAACCAGTTTACGTCTACAACAACGAAGAATAAGAAAATAAAATTGTTAAAATAAAAATTTCAAATTTCAAATCGCAACAAATTTCCATAATATTGTATGTTAATCGTATACTCACACATTGAACACGTCATAGGTGTCATCCAGCGGCGGACGACCCCTTTTGCGCTTCGGTCCCATATACGCATCAACAGTCGCCGCCGAGTCCAGGCTGGCGCTGCTATTTACACCGACATTGCTGCCGCTGGGCAGCGGTTTCAGTGCCGGCATACGGGCTCCTCCAACGGCGGCATTTATACCTAGAACATTTTCCAAAGCTGCCGGCGAATGTTGTTCGCGCACCCTCTCTCTCTCTCTTTCTCTATCCCTTTCACGTTCCCGTTCTCGTTCTCTTTCACGTTCCCTTTCCCTTTCCCGTTCCCTTTCCCGTTCATGTTCAACGCTTAGCAGCGGTTGCAGCTGTGACGCATGCTGTTGCTGCAGCTCCTGGGCATAGCTCTCGGCGAGACTGCGTGGCGGCGAATGGAATTCTGCGGTTACCATTGGAGGTGGCGGTCCATCCTCATCATCCCGCCAAGTTACCTCGGCCAAGCCCTTGATTTTCAAATCATCTGCGGTCTTTAACAGCGATGGTAAGCTGGCCTATTAACAAAAAAAAAAGAAAACCAAAATCATATTTAAGTATAAATTAACAAAAATGCATGCTCATACACACACACACACATATATATATATATATATATATACATATGTACACACATGCTTGTGTATGTATGTTGTCCTACTGCTCCGAAAGTAAAACCAAAGGGGGAGATAGAGAACAGCTGATTAATCCGAAAATGGCCGACACCAAACTGTTATTAACATTTTTCGAACGGTTCCCTTTTTTTTAAGCCGAAATAAAAAGAATTTAATAATAATAATATTTTTAACAAATAATAAAATTGTTTTTTTTTAATTTTTTTTTTTTTAAATAATTAAATATTTATTGTTTTTCTTTTAATTTATTTATGAATATTTAATATAATCCCTAAGAAATTATTTTGTATATATGTATGTATGTATGCATGTGTGTGCGTGTGTGTGTGTGTGTGTGTGTGTATCATATACTCACGTGCTCCACATTGATCTCGCCTTTGTACATGAATTCAATGAGGCACTTCACCTCAGCGAAAGTCACATCCTTCATAATGATAATCGGATCCCGCTCGTTCGCATAATTCGTGAGTACCGAATCGAAGAAGGTGCTGCAGGCGCACAACACGACGCGATGCGCTCGTATCAATTGACCCTCGCAGGCCAAGGTCACATCACAGAAACAACCACGATCCAATAACTGCGAGAACATCGTCTGCAGGTTACTGTGATGGTATTTCCAACGCAGGCAATACTGCTGCGGCAGCATCTTGGCCAATAATCGGATAGGTCCGTTTCCCTCAACAATCTATAAAACAAAAAAATTAAATCAATATTATAATTAAAATTAAAATTGAAATTAAAATTAATTTCATATGCTCCAATTAGCATTCAATTTAACTCTGAAATAAAAATTAAACTTTTATACAAAGAAATTTTTTAAAATAAATTTTACATTCAATTCAACTAAATTTTTTATTTCTATTTATAATATTATTAAATTTTAATATTATTTTTTTTAATATAGTTATAATAGTGATAGTGTATAATATTAATACATATATAATTAAATAAAACATAACTTAAATTATTAACATATATATGTGATATTTTTTATGAAGCCATCGAAACCAAAATTCATAAACTGGCCAAAGTTGATTAAAATATAATATATGATAAAACAGATCCAATACGAATAATGGTCTTCTTAATTCAAAAATAAAATAGTTTTGCAAATTTTAGATTTTAGATTAGTTTCATATAATCATATACCTAATATCTAATATCTCACAGGACTGCAAGGATACGAAGCAGCGGTTAAATTTAATTTTTTTAAAACAATGTTTTTTAATTTTCAAGAATTTATATTGAGAAACGCAACTTAAGCTAGTGAGAAATACCGATTGACCTATATCATATATACATACATACACATATATATATATATATATATATGTATTATATATATTTAAACTATTTATTATATATATGTATGTACATATATGCAGCTGTTGCCACAATAGTTGAAAATGAGTTGCAGCTGTTTTCAGATAAAAATGTTTCTTGACTTCAAAGAGAAATGCACATAAAGCGAAAACCAAACACAAATCACCAGATTTCACAATGTTATAGATGCTATATACACTTAATATACTACATTATAATCATCAAAATGGCATTGGGAAGTCTCTTCTTCTTCGTTATTTCAATTCGCTAAAATCCTAGTATATTTAATTTCCATTTTCTGGCTTAAGATAAAGACTTTCAAAAACAATAAAAAACAATTTGTCAATCAATTGATTTATTGTAATTAATATTTCAGAATTTTAGTTAACAATCGCTAATTTATTATTATCATATTTATAATATGTTTATGTTTGTAAGAATGAAAGAACATTTAACATATTCAAAGGATACGTGAAGTTACGTTTATTATATGCTACCTATTCATATGCATATACAATGTGTACGTACATCTTCCTATATATCACATATTACATATATACTATATATTTATTAAATTATAACTGTTGTTTTCGCCGTTACTTGATAATATGCAATAAATTAAAATTGTTTTTTACGGCGCGTTTCGATTATTTTTGAAGGAATTTTTATTTGAAAATTCACCTGAGTTATTTCAGGCAAATTAAAAAGCCAAAATAATTGCACGCTCGACAAATGTAAAATATGTATATCTATGCATACATACGTACATATATACACATACATACATACAAACATACTAGGTTAAATATATATATGTATATACTACCTATGTATGTATTATATGTATGTGTATTTTCTTATAAGCAATACATAAGAGCAAAAAAAAAAAAAAAGTAGGGAGTTTACTCAAACTATATACATAAATGGAAATTTATTGCTCCACCCATTATCATACAAGTCTCCCCTCCCCCACACACCCGTTCTAGCATAGCTTTCATATTTCTTGTGTATTATTTCAATATCCTCTAAAAAACAAAAATAAGAAATGAAAGAGCTTCAAAACTTGAGACTTTCTATAATTATTTGGGGTGCGCGCGCTGTAAATATACATATACACATGCATACATACATACATATACATACATATATAAAATATTTGTTCTTATTTTCGTTTTTTTATGAATTTGTTTGTTATTTTTTATATTTCTTTTGCCTCAGCAGAAAGATTATTTGTAAATAAACTTTTTCAACGAGTTTTGGATACAGAGGTTTAAGTTTTTCAACTGTTCCTTCTTCCCCCCCCCCCCCCCCTCACCGCTCTCGTATACCCATAAACAGCAAATATTTATTTATTTATTTATTTTTGCTTAAAACGAACTTTACGAAAGGCAAATTTCTTCGGACTTAAAGTAAAATACCCTTGATGCAGAATAAAAAAAAACCCGAAATTATAAACAATTTATAGATAATTTATTTTATCAATTAAATAATATAATTAATTGTAATTGGTAATAATAAAAAAACACAATAATAAGTGAGAAATTAAAAGATAAATATTTTATTTTTTTATTTTTAATTTTTCTCTTTTTTTTTTGATCTAATTTTGTATATTTTCCTGGAAAATTTCAGCGTTGTCAGCAATAGTGTTTAGTTGCCGAAAGCTTCAAATTACTTAATATTAGGTTTCAAGTTTGTTTGTTTTTTTTTATCTTTTCATTTTTGTTTTTGGTTTTGTGGGAACTAACTTTTGAAATGCACACAAACATGGTTAGAGGATACCCATGCATGTATTGTATCATAAAAACTAACCTACAAAAACGGAGGCAAAAAGACCCTAGCTATAAATTTCGAGGATTTCTCGCCATCCCCCTCTCCATCCCCATCCCCATCCCCATACCCTTAACACTTTTAACAATTTTAGCTACCCTTTTTTTTTATAGGGCTGACACGCAACAACATTTAATTTTTTTCCAACACATTTTTATCTATTTTATTTATCTTACTAATAATATCAGGGTACAAAAAAAAAAAGGAAAGAGAAAAAAGTTTGCCTGCTGCTGCGTTTTATGTCAAAGTGCGGAAGGGACTCAAAGACATTTACATACATACATACATACATACACACATGCAAACATACGTACATACATACGTACATGCATAATAATATGTGTATGTACATGCACAAATATATATATTAACTGAAAAGGACACACTGTCAACCACAGCAACTAACAAACAGAAAACAAAAAAGAAACACACACACACTCACACACACACACACACACACACACACACACTTTGATGTGTTCGACTCGATGATATCCTATGGATAATTTGATTAGCAATATGCAACAATTGCAAATATCGAAAAAAAAACGTCAACTCAAAAACTTAATCGATTTCTAGCCGACTTTTTGTACTCTTCTTTTTCTTTTCTTTTTTTTTTGTTTCTCAAACTTTATGAGTTTTAACATTTTATGTGTTGATCTATCAAAATCAGATAGCTACATACACATATATTACAAAACCTATTTAAAAATTAAGTTGCAAGTATTTGATGACAAAACGGTTTAAAATGATTTAGGTTGAGCACAGATATCTATATATTATATTATATAATATAATATATAATTTTGGATTTGTTTGTATTTGGCTTATTAATGCAGGGTATACAAAGGAGAGAGAGAGAGAGAGAGAGAGAGAGAGACATTAATTTAGTTAGTTCGAACAACATCAGGATCGAATCTACAAAAGAAGGTACAAAAAAATTTCATTTTAATTTTTATATTTGATTTTTTGTTGTTTAAAAAAGATGGCAACAAGAAACCAAGATGATAAAGGAATTTTGGGCAAATAAAATGAGCAAATTAAGGAATTTCACAAAATACATACATAGACAGAGCGTGTCTGTGTGTGTGTGTGTCTGTGTGTGTGTCTGTGTGTGTGCATATGTGTTTTATATAAGGGAACAAAACAAAAATAATAATAAAGAAAAAATAGGAAATATATATACATATATACATACATACATACATGTATGTATGTGTATATGCACATATACAATTTATATTTATATAAAAAGAAAGCAATGTCCGGCTAGCTGAGACCACCCACAACAAGCTGCAAAAGGTTTTTTGATCCCAGCACACATACACACACACACACTCACACACATACATACACTTTCTTTATATGAACCGTTACACATTTCAGCTCCTTAAAAAAAAAAAAAAAAAAAATATAAAAAAAACAAATTTACAACGAGAAAAAATAAAGAATGGCATAAAAAATACATGTTTTATTGTAGTATATTTTTCCCGCCATCGCCATCGCCATCGTTCGCTACGAGAGACGACCCAAAACGAAAGCACTGGCAGTCGCTACCCTTAAAGCACACTCACACACACCGCACAGCACACCCCTTGCCACCGCCCTCAACCAAAATACAAGACCACCCATCCACCCACCTATCCACCTACCCAGGCAAACCTCAAGCGAGCCCAACTTGAACTCAAGGCCTGTATACATGTACATACACCGACACACACACACACACACACACACATACATACATACAAATACTGAAAGAGAGTTAACGTTGCCTTCTTCACTTCTTTTGGATTTTCTCATGGAAAATATTTTTCAGTTTTTATCACATTTTTCTTCTTCTTTGGATTTCGCTTTTTCGTTTTTGTTTTGTTTAATTTTTTTTATTTTTACTTGTGTTTTTTGTTTTTTTATTGTTTTCTTTTTTTTTTGTTAGTATGTACATATATAAACCATCTATATATATATACATATACATATGTACATACATATCTATATATTTGTTTTTTTTTTTTTGTTTTGTGTTTCTGTTGTGTTTGAGCGCGCTTTATTTTCTGTTCTCTGTTTTTATACTCTAACAGCTTGAGCATTTGGGAATTATACAAAAATATGTAACAAGTTTGCACGATCTTGGCTTGGCTTTTAATTCAAAATATTCAATTAAAATTTGTCAATTTTTATTACTTTTTAATCGAAAAATAAAATGTAGTATTTATGCAATAGTTATTAATCATTAGTTGTGAATGCAAAATTAATATTATATTTATATATTTGTTGATAATATTGTATATAAAAAATTAGTTATATTTATTATCCTATAAACTAATACACTAAATTAAATTTTTAAAACTTTAAAAAATAACTTCAGAAAGTTAAGAAAATTTGAAAAGTGTATTTAAGCTTCGTTATATCGCAAATAAATTTAAATATTTTTTATTATTTTGTTGTGTGTATGTGTGTGTGTGTGTGTGTTTTTGTGTTTTTTGTGTTATTTTGTTTTTGTTTTGTTTTTTGTTTTTACTGTAAGGCAAGAAACGTCGTCGCTGGCTCCATGAGAGCAAACCAAGGGGAGGTTTTAGGGGCCAAGCGCGGTAACTTCGGTAGGGCCGTGACGCAAAAAGGTTGCGAGCGGAAAATGAAAAAAGACATTACAGCAGCAGCAGCAGCAGCGATGTCGGCAGCGGCAGCGGCAGCAACAAAAATAAACAAAAACACAAAAAACGCCAGAGAACATAGCGTAGCAGAAAAAAACCATAACGACCACACCGTTCTTTTAATACCCTGTAAATGTACGTAACAAAAACCCAACAAGAAAATACAAAACAAACAATGTTTAACAAAATCGGAATAATTATTGTACACATACGTATACATACACACATCATTTTCTGTTAAATAGTTTATCAACAAAATATCGTAAGATACAAAATTATTTTAATCGTTTCAGATTTTTATTTTATTTTATTTTAACATTAAATTTTATAATTCACTTATGATATTTAATGCCTATTTTATATTTTTTATTTTTTTTTTTATTCTCTATGTCACAGGTATATACGTATGTATATACATTTTTGATTTTTAATCATAAATATAATATAAAATAATATAATTGCAGGGTATCTGCTATTGTGTGTGCTTTCGTATAGAGCATTTTTTTTTACATTTTTCTTTTTTTATTATTATTATTTTCATTTTCTGTCTTGCTTCGCTCTTTATTTCAGCTGCTTTTGTTGTTGCTGCCTGTTTTTTAAGCTGTAATTTTTTACTTGGCGTTTTTTATGGTTTTTTGCGCAATTTTATCCTTTTTTTTTTAAATATCGATTTTTATGTCAACTTAAATAAAAGGTACACAGTTTTCCATATAAAAAACTGTATGGAATTTTATATATACATGCATAAATATATATATATATAAAAATATATATATATATATAAGTATATGCATATATATTTTTATATATATAAATTTATTAATATATGTGTGTGTGTATTTTTGTGCCTGGCTCTTTTACTATTATTTTTTGTTGTTGTGTTTTTATTGTGTGCATTAAAAATGCACATCAAACGCAAGAAAACAACAGATTTAAAAAGGATTTTTTCTTGCTTTAATGTAATTTTAATTTGTATTATTTATTTTTATTATTATTATTATTTATTTTTGTTGTAATTAATTGCAAAAAGCCAGTTCAGTCAGTTTTTAAGAATAATTCGTCCAACAAGAACTTGATGAGAAAAACTGAAATAATCTTCAAGGCTTGATCAAAATATTTAAAAAAAAAAACTAATTTTAGTTTTTTAAATTTTAGAATAGAGAGAGGTTTTTCAACTTTTAAAAAATGTTTTAATTTCGCCTAGTTGTCGGATATAATATGATTTGCATTATTATATATAATGATTTGAATAGATATACATATGCATATGTTTGATGAGTTTTAGAATCCTTCAAAACTTAAAAACTTTTCAATTCAATTTAAGTGTTTTTTTCCAGTTTAAGAAGAAACTTTTATCAGCTTAAGCTTTTTTTTTGTGTTCAGCTGTGGAAAAATATCACAAAATTTGTATTATTTTTAATATTTGTGGTTATTAATGTATGTCATTTAGTGGTCGTAGTTATTTTTTACAATTTACAAGTAAAAATTACTCATACGACATGTATGCATATTAAGTAAAATGCCATTTGTATAATAACTTTTATTTATTCATTTTCAAAACTAACTTTAGTTTCACAAGAGACGAATCTTAAAAAGAAAAAAAACTCTATCATATTAGTTTTGAAAAGTATATTTATGCAATAACAATTACATTTGACTTATTTTGTTTAAAGGATATGTTTTCACCTAACTTTTAAATAATTGTAAAAGAATAAAACCCATTTCCCTGGTCGGAATATATTTGAGCTTGAGGTACGTATATAATGCTTATATAAACATACATGTGCATACGTATGTAGCGTATCATGTAAAGTACGTACATAAATATAAATGTGTATGTATGTATGCATTTGTATATATGTGTATATATATTATATATATGTATATGCAATGTAAAATCCGTTTCCCTCTGTCGGAGCAATTTTCTTTCTTTTTCCAGATGCTTTTGTAATTTGTATAATTTTTTAACGTCGTCGTCGTCAACGTTATTGTTGTTGTTGTTATTGTTGCTGTTGTTGTTGTTTTCGCTATTTTTGTTGTGTGCTGGTTGGTTTTTTTTTCATTTATTTATTTTGTATTTATATATATTTTTGTAACGCTTTTTTCATTTTTTGTATTTTGTTTTTGTTGTGTTGTTGCTTTTGTTTCTTTCTCATACAAAGCAAAGCAAAAACAAAAAAAAACGAAAAAGAAAAAAGGCAAAAAAAGAAAAGGAAAAAAAACTGTAATATAAATTTATGTGCTAACCGTAGAGCCCAGAGACGTACAGCGAGGGGTGACTTGTGCACTTTGTTACAAATGACAAAAATGGAAAATATAGCAAGCAGAAAAACAAAATAATAATAATAATAATAAAAAGAAAAAACAAAAACCAGATACAAATAAATAAGAAACAAAAAAAAGAAGAAACAATTCGTTATATACAATTGTCACACTTATGTATTCGTTAGAATACCATATTTATATAAATTATAGTATATATTATTCATTCTATATAGTAGTTGATCTCACAGGGAATGCAAAAAGCTGTACATATATATATATATATATATATATATATCTGATAAGCGATATATGTAGTATTACAACAAAGCCTATGTTAAAAAGTTTCGTATATATTTAAATACACACATAGTTACATATGTAAAGAGTACATGTAAGTATGTGTATGTATTTATAAACTGGGTTTTCTCTAGCGCCATAACGCTAACAAGGCTCAAAAAATCAGGCAGACAAACAGATAGACATCTTCAGTATATTGACTCAGCTGTTGAAACAAATCTACATATCTATACAATAAAAACTACAATATATTATATTTATTGTATATACATACCCACATATATACCTACAAATGTGTGTACATACAATATACATACATATGTATTATATATGTATTAATAATAAATTATTAATTTGTTAAATTGTAATCGCATGACCTTTTCTTTAATTTACACAAAAAACAAAAACAAAAAACATTATTGATTTGTTAGCCCAAACTGATCAGATGGTAACTAATACTAGTAAGTAATAATATTTATTTAAAGTTTCAATTTAGAAAACTTATTATTGCACAAAAGTAAATCAGACACAGAGACAGACATGAAAAACAGAATCTCAAATTCTTAAATTCTCAAATACTCAAGAGTTTTTGCACCCAGTTCCCGACATCTTGCCTATTGTATCTGTTGAAGTTGTTATTGTTGTTGGCCTTTTTATTTTGGACTTTTTGTACAGTATAGCAACAACAACAACAACAACAATAACAACAGATGGGGAGAAACAGACAATCAATGTTGGTTGGGACAAGGAACTGCGCATACGCAGTCGCAGATAGCCAAAGACATTTCAGTCCAAACTGAAGTCCAAGATCAAGTCTAGCTGGCAAAAGCAAAAGCAGCAACAACAACAACAACAGACAAACGACAGCAACAACAACAACAACAACAATAATAATACAATAACATACAACTGCAGCCAAAGAGCACAAAAAAGGCACATGACAGAAAGTCCGTAAAAGCACATTGAAATAAATAAAATGCTATATTTAAATGTTGTACTAAATTTAGTTACTAATGCTAATGCTAATACTAATGCTAATACTAAAACTAAAACTAATACTTATACTAATACTAATGATAATGCTAATACTAACACCAATAACATTCAATTTTGCAATCGCTTATCTCTGCAGCCCTCATACATACATAAGTGCATATATTTGCACATATGTATGTATGTATGTGCATGTATATGTACCTAAACATTTGTATGCATGTATGTATGTGTATGCATGCATCTGTAAGAGCTGAAGTTGAAGCCGCGACTAAGGCAGATACGCATGGCACACACCTTTTGCCGCAGCAACTGAGTCTAAGCAACATTTAAAATGTTTTCAAAACAACAGCAACAAAAACTGGGCGCACAAACAACAACAACAACAACAACTTACGGCTACGATGCTCTACAACAATTGTTATTGTTGTTGTTGTTGTTATTGTTGTTCTTGTCCTTGTTGTTGTTCGCCAAGTCCAAGTGCATTCGCCTTCAGCTTTTGCTGTCGCTTTTTTTTCAAATTTTTTTTTTGTTTGTAGATTTTTATTATTATTATTTTTGTTTTTGTTTTATGCTTGAATCTTCATTTCGCAGCGTTGACTTATGCAGCTTCTACAACTGACTCTCAAAACGTTTCTATATTCTTGTTGTTGTTGTTGTTGCTGTTGTTAGTATTATTGTTGTTGCTATTGTTGCTGCTGACAGAAAATCTAATAATTTCCAGACATAGCAAAACAACAACAATAACAAAAAACAGCAGCACCAACAACAATATAATAATAAAAATAAAATAACAAACAAAAAAACAACAAAAAAAAAAAAAACGCCCAGCGTCCAGTTTGGCACAAACACACAGATGCAGATACAAAGATACAAATGTATCTTTTGCTAGCTGCTGCCGCTGCTACTAGCACATTCATATAATCTAAGGTGGCTGAACCTCATCGCAGTCGAAGGGAATAGAGTAGAGTGGAGTGGAGTACACGGAGTTGCCCAGAGAGCAGGGGGGGGGGGGGGGGGGGGGGAAGAAAGAGGGGGAAAAGGAAGAAAAGAGGGAAGGAGGGAAAGAAAGAGGGGAAGGAAAAAAAAAAGAGAGAGAAGAAAGGGAAAGG
>JBAMCR010000224.1:0-39765 GCA_037075045.1 Mulgravea parasiatica | reverse complement strand
GTTGAATGTCAGTAGAATAAAATTACATATGTGTCAAATCATAACATTGCGTACTTATGGCTAATGACATCTGTTACTAAAACCGGAAAGGAATTACCGACACACCTGGTATATTAACACTATAAGCCCCCTCCCCACACCCACACCCACACCCACCCGATCAAATTGATGTGTGTACCAAACTATTAAGGATATTACCGAATACTACATACACTTACATACTAGGATAATAATTATGAGAATAATGCATTGTTGTCGATAGGAATTCTTGAAAATTTTTTCATAACAGTCTAATAAGAGTTGATGAACGTTCAAAAGAGTTGAATATTTACGCATTGATAAAACTAAAGTGATAAATAAAATTGGATAAATAAATAATAGTATGAGATGATACTAAAAAAAAAAAAAAAAATACCCAATTGTAAATGTATACAAGATTTATTGTAGTTATTTTAAGTGCGAGTACGATAAATGTATCTCTTATCAAAGATTTTACGATTCTTAAAACTGAACAAAAAACTATATATAGTATATGTATACACACACACACACACGAAGGTATCAGTGAAAATCAATCGAGATACACTTAACAAAAAAAACCATAAAGAATTACAGGAACAAAATGGATAGTTTAGCGGATTCAGATCCCCTTTGGGGATATATTATTATAGTTTTAAAATAATATTTACTGAAATGAAAATAAAGATACCAATCCAAAGTTTATTTTTGTGCGATTTTTGTGCAGCATTTGTAAAAGTTGTTGTAAACGAAAAAACAAACAAAAAAGGAAACAAACAAACAAACAAAACTAATTAAACTTTAAATTTAAATTAAAACTTTAACAATAAGCTAACTTTGTTTAAGTAAAACCTAATCGTAAGCTAAACAGAAAGTGGCAAACAAAACAAAAAACAAAAACAAAAAAAAAAACCCAAAAAAACAAACAAAAAAAAAACCATTTCATTTAAATTTGTAAACCTTTTGAGCCCCAAAGTTTACCGATTTAAATGATAAGCATCAATTTTCAATAAGAAAAATCAATAAAACGAATTTCACGTTGCCAAAGCAGCGACAAATTGTTTCAATCTTCGGTGTTTTCAACCAAATAAAATCAAATACTAGAATACCATTTAGTATATAATAAAACTATTAACAAAAAAAAAAAAAAAAATTAAAAATAAATACAATGATATTTCATAGTTATAATTTATATATTGTACCATAAATGTATTGTATGTACTTTTTTTTGTCTAGAATTAAGTATATTAGCGCGTAATTAATATTAAATAAAAAACGATTCAATGTTGATATGTCTGTGTACAAGTATTTTAAACAAATTTCAAGTTTAAATGTTTTAAATGTATGTACATTAGTTAACTAAGTGAAAATACGAATAAAATCAAAACTTCAAGTTTTCTGTCTGAATGCAAATTGTTTCAATTTCCACATTTTCTCTTCTAATTTTCGCTTTCATTTAGTAACAAATTAAAAAGTTTAACAACTAAAGCCAAATTTATTAGCCTAATTTTTTGGGGGGAATTCCCCTAACAGGTTAGGTAAATGTTTGTTTTTTTTATACTTATATAAAATATTATTTTTTTTATTAATTTGTTAACAGCTTCAATTTACTTCTCTAAGTCTAACTTATTACAGTAAGTGCAAATTATTTACTTTCACTTAAGCCATCAATCGTGTAGTTTGTTATATAAATTTGGTTGACTTTGATAAGTATATATTTGGCGTATCAAAATTCGCAAAATAATACAAATAATTTAAATATTCAAAAAAATTTTCATATTACAAATTAATTAATTTTTAATTTTTTCTGCATTAAGAATCTTTTTACCAGCATCAATTGAAATCAATTTAATTTATATTTCAATGATTGAATTAGAAAAATATTTTATTTAGATTAATTTTAAAAGAAAGTAAACACATAATTGTTGAGAGAATTTCTATTTAATAAAATAAAATTTTCTTAATAAAATATAAAATCCGTTTAATATTAAATATATTCAATTATATAATAATAATATATAAAATATTTAAATATATATAGTTTATTTTATTTGGCGTTTTTATCAGCTTTCTTATATTTACGCCTACCTGATGCTATGATTTATTTTAATTGTGTTTTATTTTTTGAATATAAATTAAATCAACTAAGCGAGTATCACGGGGACACACACTACACTAGACAACACAACACAACGAGCTTAATTACACTTCACTACACTAGCCACAGTTCGTCTAGAGGGCGAAATAATAGAAACTAAAAAAGAGGACAAAATTAGAGCCCGTATTTGGCTTGGCTTAAAAAAAGAATTCACTTGTTGTGCAGTGTAAATGCCAAATACAATCAATACAATTGACAGTCCGATTCTTTGTGGCCCGAATGGCAGTGAAAGGCGCGTGCGAAGGGCTCAAAGTTGGAGACGGCTTCGTTGACGCGTTGCCGATTGCCTCCATGGACGGTGCTCTCGTCCAGCTGCTCTTCGTCCTGGCAGAAGAATTGTGCAAAATTGAGAAAGAATAGCTGCTGTGTTTCAGTCTTCCCTAACTGATCACTTCCTTGCGGGGGCGGGGCTATAGCTGGGGGCGTGACCGCAAAGTAACTGTCATAGGCGAGCCGCAGCCCATTGATATCCGCAAATTTTTCGTCCAGCATTTGGCCATACCGTCGTCGCAGGCAGCGCAGCTGCCGGCTAAAGCGCACATTGTGCTTGAGGCGGCGACGCTGTTGCACGTTGGCCGCCCGGCCACGCCCATCGTAGTGCACATCGCTGGGCGCAAAGCCGTGCGACAGCTCGTGGGCCAGTAGAAACCCGAGCGCACTGTGCATGAAAACTGCATGCTGATTGGGGCGGTAGATGGGCGTGGCAAGCAGCGAGTGCGGCACCAAGATAACATTTCGCGTTGGCAAATAAAATGGCGACGCGTAGCTACCAAACCCATCCGGCTGCAGCAGATACAAATCCATATCCTGCCGGTCGACTGCAGCCCAGCGTTCGATCTGGCGCAGCATGGCCAGGAGATTGCCATAGTAGTCGCTGGCATTCAGCTGCAGTTGGCCGTAATGCGACTCCAGTTGCCGCTGCTGCTCAACCACTGGCACGCCCACCGGCAGTACGCCCACGCGCAGCCGCATCAAGCGCAGCTTGTGCAGCAAAAAACGCCTCGTTACCGCATCAAACTGATTCCGATTGGCAAGCAGCTGCAGTTGGAATTGTTGACGCAGCTGCTCAAACAGCTGATGCATTGTGGCATCCACCGACGCCGACGCCGACGCCGACGACTGTTGCTGCAGCAGCCAAACGGCTGCATGAGTCAGCAACAGACGCGACTGCCCCGCACAGGCCTGGCGATCGAATTGCGGCGCCGGCAACAACAGCAGTTGACGCAGCAGCCGCAGCTGCAGATAACGCGTCAGCAGCGACGACGGCTGCGCTGCCAGCAGCACGGGCAAGCGGCGTAAATAGCGCTGCCAACGCGTCTGGGACAAGTGGAAGGTGCCATTTTCTATGGGCAGCGGCAGCAGCCAACGTGTGGGTGGCTGCAGTGTTTCCTCCACCTGCAGATACTCTTCCTGTAGATACTCCTGCAGCTGATAGTCCTCCTCCTCATCCGCATCCTCATCCTCATCCTGCCACTGTGCTGCCAGCTGCTGCTCCAGCTGCTTGACCTGTTGCCATAGTTTCCTCTGTGCCACGCCCAGCGGCTGCAACTCTCTAAAAAGGCGTCTAAACTCCGTCCGAGTTAACGGTTCAAAGAGCACAGCATTTGCTGCTGCAGTTTCCGGTATCTCTGGCCAGGGTGGCATCAGCTGCAGCAACCAGAGCTCCGCATCGCCCAGCTCCAGTTCCAGCCCCAGCCCCAACATCGACGCCAACTCTGAACCCGCTTCAGCGCGTAACAGTGAGCTAAGGCCGTAATTGAGCAGCAAGCGTAGTAGTTGATCCTGATCCCCGCTGCTCCAAAGGCGCAGCCAACGCACAAATTCAGCTGCATCATAGTGTTCCTGGAGAAGACGACAAGCCGCATAACTCTGGCGCAGCAGCTGGATGAAATGTGGTTCCGTCGTGGGTAGCTTCATTCCGGCTGATGGCTGCTCCATTAGTGTCGCCAAGCGACTATGGTATGCTTGATCCAGTTGCTCCAACTGGCTGCGATAGATCCGATCCGCATGCGCCTGTGCCCAACCACCGCAGGCGTGAGCATAGAAATCAGTGCAGGCATCGGCGCTGGCGTTCATATGACGTTCCAAGTAAACAGGTAGATGTACGCTTTGATGTGATGCGATTCTGGAGAGGATCGACAGCTGGAGTAGCAGCAGCTGAAACTGAAAACGAAACTGAAACTGGAACTTAAACTGCGGCCACCACATTTCGCGTATGTTTTGCATGGAAGGCGCATTTAAACTGCTTTAAATTATAATTATAACAACAAATAGAATAATAAATATGTACATATTTTCATAGGTGAATGCGATTGCCCCGCCCGATAACCCATTCGGGCTGAGCAGCGATGACGTCATCAGTCGCTATTATGTAGAAAAATCGAAAGAAAGTGCGCTGCAGTCGAGCTAATTCTACTGCGTCAAGAGCCAAAAAAATTAAATAAAAATAAAATAAAATTAGATCGACCAATCATTCTTAGATTTGTAGTACATATCAATCACAATTCAATCAATATAGGCATAGTACGTACGAGTATGTACTTAGACTTTAGCTGCATCAAAAAAAATAAAATTACCTTTTGTAATCTTTCAGATCGCGAAACCAATCACAATCGGTCTCTAATAATCTATTATACATTTACTCGTATATTGTAATATTGAGAAAAGGTCAACATGATTGAAACAAGATCAGGATTAATCATTATTTAATCAAATCAAATCAAACAACATCTCATCAAATCGATTCTCAAATATTTTGTGATTTGTTTTGCATTAACGAATTGCTGATTTTTTTTTCTGATTTCTAAGTACAATATTAAAAATAGTACGGAAATGCTAATAATATTATTTTTATTATTTATTTTTTTAATTATTATTAATATAATTTTTTTTATTATCATTATTATTATTACTATTATTATATTTTTACCACTCTTATAAACAATATGCATTGTATATATGTACATCCAACTCGGTTTTCAGTTTTTTGTTAACGTCCTCTTTTACGGGGAATACCCGATTTTAATTAACACTTTTTTCTGTATCTCGTGGCAACTCAAAGTTATTCAATGTCGTGTTAGGCGTTCAGTTCATAGAATATATAATAATAAATAATTTCAATGAAGCTCTAAAACTTTAAAAGTTTTTTTTTTTAATTAGATGATACGGAATTGCAGTTTGTGTGTACATAAATATTTTGTTAAAAACTTTTTACTACGGAAAAAAAAAATTTTAACATATGTATCATATGTCAGTTTTTGGTTTAGAAAAATTCTTTTAATATAAGCTTACCTATTTTTTTCTTCGTACATGTATGTACATACATATGTTTATATGTATATGGAGTTTCATATAATATTAACTACAAGTCCATTAAAGTTTAGCTAAGGGTTAAGATGTACTTTTTTACCTTTTGTGTATTTTTCCGTTTTCGCTTATCCGATCCGATAATTCCGAGAGTTTCCTCAATGGGATGCAAGCTCGTTGGAAATGAATTTAAAGTTTTTAAAAAGTTTTGAGGCGTAAACGTAGACATGTTTTTTATTTGCATTGGCTTCAATGCTTCAAGTTTGCCACTGATTAAACGTTTCTATGATGGCACGACCACGCCCACAGGGCGGCCGTACTGCAAGCAGAATGAATACAAGTACATACTAACATATTTATACGCATAGACGAGTTTGAGTATGGCAAACTTTCAGATTGAGATAAAGCGTGAGTAAAGAGTAAATACCATGAAAATTTTATACTAAAGTATGAAAATAAAAGAACAAGATAACAAAAAATACAAAACAAAAAAAAAATACTTTCGGAAAAATGCTCTCATTGAGAGAGCACGACTAGTAGATACCCTAGCGCAGATCTCAAATATGATAACTGTTGTATATGTATAAGTGTATTGATTATATAGAAAAACGATTGAACACTGATTGATGTTTGAAATAAAAGTGGAATATTACTTGCATCATCATCACAGATCATGTGTTTCAAGACTACAAATTAATGATCTACCCCTAGAATGCTGCTGAATGTATAGGGTATACTCGTGTATATACACTATGAAAATTTCCAAAGGCTGCGGCATTTTCTCATTCAGATTTAATGCACTTGGCACTGAAGTGTTGCCAGCGGCAGCAAGCGGCAAGTCGCAGACGGCAGCTGCTGCAGTATGTTGCAACGTGCGGCTATAACATCAACCAGTGGGCGTGGCTAGTGGCTTGTAAGCGGTGGGCGCTGGAAATGGGCTGTCACTGTTGGCGCTGCTCTTGAAAGTTTTCATCAAAGTCATAAGATTTTGCTGAATTTTAGCTTTTGGTGTTTTTTGTTTTTGCTTTTTGCTTTTTGCTTTTTTTCCTGACTTTGTTTCGTTCATGTGTTTCGGGGGCTTGTGGGCGTGTCATTGAGTACCTCGCAATTGTGCTCTAAATGTGCTAAAAAAGCCACCAAAGTGCAACTGCTGCTGTTGCTGCTGTTACTGTTGTTGCTGCTGCTGCAGCTGATGATGATGCGGTTCAACCTTCAACTCAGCTGCCACTCAACTTCACTTGCAACTTCGGCACTGCCAGGTTTTACTGCTGCGAAGGATTTCAGGTCCTTTTTGCATTACCATGGGTGACATTTAATTTTCAATTATTAAAAAATGTCCAACTAATCCAGCCTCATTTGCCAACACTGACAATTAAAATTCTTTTTGCGTTGTAAATATAATTATTATAGCCAAGTTATTAAAGCAAAGCTCACACTTAAAATCCAAAATAATAACAAATACAACTCCCAGCCGTAAAAGTCGAAAGTCAACAGTCGAAAAGTCTAATTTACTGGCCTAAAATTGACTTGTCCAACTCAATGGAGTGTAAATAATTTGATATAGAAAAGGTTTTTCGAATGCTTTGCCTTCACACAATTTGTTTATGTAAATCGATTTGCGCTTAATAAATTATTTATACGACAAAATCAATTTTCTCTTTGCTGATAAGAAGCATATGCACCCCATCTACATCAGTACGTATGTATATGATATTGTATATGGTATATGGGGCGCATACGTATTTATTTAATTCAACGTACGTTGTAAGTATGTACGAGTATGTGTGTGCCTTGAGGCAAGGGAGCGTTTACGAAATTTGATTAAAATATGAATGTTTGATGTATCTTCAAAATAGACATACAATATGTATAATATAATGCAAATGACTTTATGCCACCAAAATCTGCAAGTCTTCCCACTGTAATGTGGCATGTTGCAAAGCTAAGAGTCAGACCACAGTTGGGGCTTTTCCTCGACGTGAGCTATTCATAATGGCTACAGTTTTGCGAGTAAGCCAGCAAAAAATAATAATAATGTTTGTTATATATAATAAGAAGTACACCAGTAGCAGCAGCAGCAACAACAACAACAACAACGACATCAGCAACAGCGGCAACAGCAACAGCAGCAGCAGCAGCAGAAACCACTGATGAATTTTAAGCCTTTTCACGCAACATTCTGCTGCCCCGAAAAGTAGGCAGCAAAAATGTTGCCTCATTTATTTCACTCAAAATTGATAGACTCTCACACATTCACACACGGACACACACGCACACACACGCACACAGTGAAAGTAAACAATAACAAAAACGTTATAAACAGCAACAACAACAATAACAACAACAACAACAACAACAACAAGAATAATCAAATCGAAAGGGCAACAGATAATCAATCAGAAGCTGCTTATTGGCTTTTCAAAATGCGTCTAACAAAATAAATAAAAGTCAATGCGACAATGTGGCATGTTATTTTGTTGCCACAAGCTACTATAAAGGATACAGAGACCCCAATGCGATCTGCTTCTCTCACCGCACACACACACACACACACACATGCACACACATATGTACCAGCACCTACCACCACAGTGAAAGCTGTAACCTTATAAATAAGTCGCTCCTAAGTCGGCACCCAGAAATTGTTGTGGCTCCGGCCTAATGCCAATTTAATGCCTTGTGTATGTATATATATATATGGTATGTATGTATGTGTGTACGTATACATATGCGTGTGTGTTTGTGACTAATGTATGTCTATCGTTGAATAGCGGCGTGACGCATACCCATACCCCATTCCCCATACCCATTATACAAATAACGATAAATCTATGCTGCCCCGTGCCCCCTTATATACATACATACCTTACATACAAAATAATCAAAGACAATTAGGCTTTTGAGCACTGTGTGTGACCGCTAATTAATTTCCAATTCAATTGAATCATATTTGTTACTAGTTTAACAACAATAAGTATAATATTATGTTATTGTATATTATAGTATAATACATATATAATATTATTTTAAAATATACATTAATAATTTTTAATAATATTGTATTTATAATAATACATATTAGATAATAAATAATTAATATTGCAGCACTTTTATTCAATTAAAGCTTGCCATTGGCTTGCTTTGTTAATTAAAATTATCTGGAGCATCAATTCCCCATAGATCCATCAGAACACCTATTAAATAAAATTAAACAAATGGCCGGGCATAAAAAAGTAAAGGGTATTTTGAGTACATCTCTTTTTTAGAAGTTGTGCGCCTTTTATTTAATTTTTAATATAAGTAAAAGAAAAAAAAGTAACTTGAATTTTTCCATTTATTTTTATTATGTATTTCATCCCAATTTTCTTCTTCGTTGACCATTAAAAAATAATTTTAATAATTTCAAGCCCATCTGAAGGGGCCGTTGGAAGTTTAACAAAGTTTTGTAAAATTTTGAAAATAATTCTATAAAGTTTTTATCTTAAAACCAAAAGCATAATTATTGTAAAATATTATATTTAATTCCCTTAGAAAGAGTTAAGGCCAGAGAGAGGGAGAGAGAGAGAGAGCGAGAGAGTGAGGTAAAAGAAAGATTTTTAAGATATTTTTGGCTGCAAGTTCAGAGGCAATAATTAATGACCTCGGCTCAGTTGATCAGATGCTGGGCTTAATGAGAAGTTTCAACTGTATTTTTATTAATGGTTAATACTACGAGTCAGTTTTGATACTTTTGCCTCGGGCTATTAGCGTAAATTACAAAATGAGCGAACATAAACTAAATAAAAACGGATGCCAAATGACGGCAAATGGCAAATTTCCTTTGCAATTAAACATAAAACCCGAAATACCCAAAAACGCTCAGACAAACCGCAGACAAATGGCAAAGCCCCCAAAATACATATACATATACGAGTATATTATTGTAAAACAAAAACAAAAACAAAACCAAAACCAAAACAAACAAACAAACAAAAGGAGAAGCCTAGCGACAAAACTGCAATTGAAAATGACCGACTGTTAGATATTTTGTATATACATTTAACTTAGATGTGTATATTGTATTAATATAGTTTTAGCAGATTGATATGATTGATTGATTGATAGCATTTCTCATATTTATTAGAAACTCTACAGATAAATATATCGATTTAACAATCCATATTTATTTGTTACATACTGCCTTATGGTGCATAACACCCAGCTTCAACGGATACAGGGTATATGCTAAGAAAGAAAAAATGTTTGCTGCACGCATTTAAATTAAAATCTGCCCGTCGGACTGCAAAATGTTTGCGCTTTGGTTCCGACCTCCTTTCAACTGGACTGTCTATTTCTGGCTGCTCCTAATTGTGTTTGTACTATCAACAACAATAACAACATCAACAACAACAGTTACAACAATAAAAGCAACAACAACAATAACAAGAACTGGATTCAACTATCAATTTTGAAATGCGGTTCTACACTAGATGAGCTTTTGTCACATAATTAGCTCTAAATGACGGCTGACCCAGTGGCAGAGTGTCTAGGTTCTGCTTAGATTACGGTACATTGTGGTCAACAGAGAAAGTAAACAACAACAACAGCAACAAAGGATTGCTTTTATTTTGTTGTTGTTGCAACCAACAATCTGTGGCAAACTGGTCACATGGTCTTGTTGTGTGGCTTTTCAGAGTGTCTTTGTTTTGCCAAGTTGCGGTATCTACAGAATTGCTTCAAGTGGTAAGCCAAACAATACGAAGAACGCAACAAACAACGGGAACTTAAAGCTGAAACTGAAGCTGAAACTGACGCTGAAACTGAAGCAGAAGCAGAAGAAGAAGACAAATAAATAAAAAGGGGAAGTACAATACCTTAAATCAAGTCGATTTGTAATAAACTCAAGCTCTAGCTGGTATTAAGTTAATCGAATGTAACACACAATGTGAAATGATTATTTAAAATGTATCTTGTATATTGTATCTTGTATCTAGTATCTTGTAACATGTATCTTATATATATTGTAGTAGCTTTCCAATCTTTAATAATCATAAAAATATATGTGAGACAGGGGAAGCATTGTTTTGCACAAACGCAATAAATCGAGTTTTATTGTAAATTTATCCATATTTAATGGCCAACCAGGCGAATAGATGAACAATTCAACTCGACGTTTAGCGTGCAGTCATCCATCACCTTCTAAATTGCAACCATGACAATCGAATAAAATAACGAGCTCTCTCGGAGGATGACTTGCACGTTTTTTGGCCCAACAAGTGAGAATAGTCATAAGAAATATAATATTATATAATACACACTCTTGATATTCAAGTGGCAAATTATGCATTTGTCGCAAATAATGGATGATGTTTTCTATGAAAACACTTTGCTAATGCCCCATAATTTACGACACCTTCTTCTGAAATCCTTGCTTGATTTTGTTCTCGATTCACTTAATACAACAATTAAATGCACTTTTTTGTTGATTTTTTTTTTTCATTATTTTCTAACTGTATTTCCCAATGAATTTGTTCAATTAAATCAGTAATTTTAGTTTTAGTCGACATTTTTGTTTTTTGTTTATATTTAATTCATTTTTGAAATACGATTCCTATTTCTATATCAACTTACTCTCTAATAAATTATTTATTTCATCATCAAATTCATCTTTTATCTTTTCAAATATGAATTATTTCTTTTCCATGTAACTAGCATACATAACTACAATTTTATTTCTCATTTACATTATAATTATCATCAGCATTTGCATATTTACAATCATTTTATTATATACACATACTCGTAAACCAAAGTGATGACATTACAAATATTGTATTTTATATTAACGATATCCTAACACAGTCCTCTCCCTTCAATCTATTTTGGAATATCCCTTCGATATTTCTATCACAATTGAATATTTTATTTCTGAAATAATTATTTTTTTTTTGCCTTCATTAAAGTGCTAATAAATATTTTACTCTTAACCACATCAAAATAAACATTTAAGTTTTTTTTTTTTAATTTTTTTTAATTTTTGAATCATATTTTGCATTCCCTAACCGATTCGCATTTCCGTTTTCGTTCGTAATCGTATTATTTCTGGTTTTATTTCCGTTTCGCTGGCAACTGTGGGTCGACAAAATCATCAAAGGACTCTAACCGGACCCTAAATAGGAAACGGGGCGGACATTTGTCACGATTCCACAATCAAGAGGTGTTTCCAATTCATGAATCAACGTAATTAGCTTTAATAATTTGTTGCCGGCCAGCGCAAATTAGTACGACTGAACGGTCTGAATGTGGGCGTCGATGGGCGTGGCTATGACATGAACACGATTAGTCGTAGGTATTCATAATCTGAGCTTAATGATAAAATTCAACTTGAAATAATATTTCCAAAGATAATCATAAAAAAATATGAAAGTGCATTTTAACTAGAAGATATTATAACTTAAAATAAATCGTATGAAATAGCAAAAAATATGTAAATGATAATTGGAATTATTTTTAAATTTCATTACTTTAATCATGAAATACCTAAATTAAGAAAGTTATAATCAAATTTAAGAAATAATTTGTGTAAAAAATAGTTTTTTTTTTGTTTTTGGTGAACAAGATCCTTGACACATCATGGCTTTGTGGTTGTTACTATTCGATGGATTGTTCTCTTTGATTCAATAAAAATGAGAAAATGTTTTAATTAAAATGACATTTGTGAACCCATTTTGGTATAACAAAATTAATTGGTTAAGGACCAAAGCTTGGGCAAGTTTCTGACGTACTTGATGGCATTTGTCAGGGCAAAGTAGATAATAATAATAATAATTGTTGTACGTTTCAAGTGTTGCAAAGATGTTACAAGTTATTTGCAAAACTTTTGCCACCAACAACAAACTGACTCCATTCCCGTCAACGTTCTACACGCGTCCTTAGCTGTTGTCCTGTCAACGTGGCGTATGTGTAATACGTAACGTGTAACATGAAACGTGTAACGCGTGTAATTCAATAAACTCCAAGAACTAAGTAAATGAAAACTAAAACTCTCGAGCAACCGTCTTTCTATCCAAGTATGTCTGTCTGTGTTTCTTTTTCTTTGTTTTTAGGTATAAATAAAAGTATGTACATATGCGTGTATGTATGTATATGTATGTATGTATATGCTTATTAGTCGTACCTATGCATTATACATACATTTGTGCTTGGTATACGATTTATATAAAGTAATTAGTATTTCATTAAAAGTTATTCGGGCCTTACTAGGACAATCGTTCATCGAGTGTCGTGGCCAGTTCTTTGTAGGCGGCAGAATGAGCTTATTTATCGCCCATCGTTTATCGCTTATCGATAATAAGCAGCGCGTGGCACTCACACCCTGCGTTCCATTCCAATGTATACATACCATACACAATATGACTATGAGTCTCATGTATTGTATGCATATTATCTGGATATATATATATATATGTACGTGTGTGTGTGTGTGTGTGTGTGTGTGTGTGCCCAGGACATGCAACAAAGCCACTAGAGTGGTGGCATGGCACCCAAGCAGGGCTCAGACCTGAACCTGAGGGTAAATGCGTGTCACAGCCATATGAGGCGATTGCGGTTTTGCGGCTTTGCGACAAATCCCTGACCCATCAAGCTGACCTCCGGGTCAGCTGCTGCCACAATGGGCACAACCATGAGAAAACCTGATACATTTTTCCTTTATCCTTTTTTTTTTTTTTTGTAACAAAACAAAAAAACTTTCTATATCCCGGCAGGATCCTTTCACGTGGAACCCGCAACAAGCCGTATCCTTAGTGAAACGTAAATGTTGCAAAATTTTTGTTGAACTTTTACAGTTTTGTGCATTGTGCGACCCGTAGCGCATGTGTCAAGTGCCACAATGTGTATACACTGTATATATGCATATATGTGTGTGTGTGTGTGGGTGTATGTGTGTGTGTATGTGTATAGTAGCAGTAGCAGTAGCAGTAGCCGTCATTTAATTTCACGCTTGCCAACCACAATGGACCCTCGTGCCATTTTTCGTCCTGCATTCTGGCATTGAACTGGCCCACGCTTGTTGACACTGCTCCTGTAAATATTTTGCAACACTATAATTCTGTTAAAGTCCAGTTAGTTGCTAATGTTTTCTAATTTAATTATAGCCCTAGTCACAGTCCACAGTTAGAGCAAACAAAATTTGCATTTCTGCGCAAAGTGGTTGCAGAAATTTTCATATTTGCGGAACGAACAGAGGGCAACAATGCTAATAGATTGTGGGAGAACTGGCAGCTGCAGACGCTTCTCGTATACCCTCTAATACCCAAACACTATAATTGGGTATGCACCTGCCGCCTAATATTATATCATGTTATCGTACTTCAGAATATATATTTGGTATTCGTTGTTAAACTTTTTTCGTGTATTCTCATCGAGTATAAAACAAATTTGACTGTCTGAAAATACAGAAAAGCAACGAATTCGAGATACTCTCATAAATTTATATAGGGTATACACAAAGTATAATACAATTTGTATTAATTGAGAATATGTGCGACACATTTTTTTAATGATGAAATATAAATTTTATTTAGTTGCAAAACTTTTTATAGGATATTATGGGATAGAGGCTTAATTCTCGAGCAAAGTCAACTTGCAATCATTGCCATTGTGTAGTTGTAGTTGTAACTGTGGTTGTAGTTGTAGTTGTAACTGTAGTTGTAGCTGTAACTGTAGTTGTAGTTGTAACTGTGGTTGTAGTTGTAGTTGTAACTATAACTGTAATTGTAATTGTAGTTGTAGTTGTGGTTGCATCTCTTGTTTCTGGTCAAACTTAACTGACGCTGCAAAATAAGCAACTGCTGCAGGTGAACAGCTGAAGTCCGTAACTTGTAACCCGTAACTTGTTACCCGAAACCCGTAACCCGTAGCCCGTAACCCCAAGTCTGTCAACCCAAATCCGTCAGCCGTAGACCATAACTTGGATTCCATTCCTTTCCTGGCCGCACTCGATGCTGTGGCATTGTGATTTGTTGCAAGTGGGCGTGGCACGTACTTAAGCGTGATAATGAAATGCAACCACAACAAGCAACAAAAAACATGGGGAAAAGTATCTAACCGTCTACCGCTGATACTAGTATCTATGTATCTATCAGATACCCTGCACTAGTTAATCCCAAATCAAATCGCGACTCGGCCAAACTGAGTCAAGTGGCAGACAAACAAAATCAGTTTGATTGTTATTCGTATTGTGATTGAGATTGTGATTGAGATTGAGTTTGAGTTTGTATTTGTGACTGAGATTGAGTCTCAGATTGAGACTGGAGACTGCTTGATGCAATTGTTGCTGCTTGGGACCTCTATAAGCCGATTATCTATCCTGGCCAGGAGCATGTTCAGGATAGTAAAAGCTAAACGTTTTATTTTTTATTATTCATTTATTTATTTATTTATTTTGTTGTTGTTTTTTTTTTATTGTGTGGATTCTTGGAACTAATTAGACGAAAGCTTCACTTTCAACAACTTTGTTTATTGCTATCGTTTCGCAGAATTAAACGGTAAAAGTTTATTGTATATACACGTTAATAGTTGTTATTAATATTATTCTTGGAAAAATGTGGCAAGGAATAATTTATGGAATTGAATTATTCAATTGAAAAGGTTGCACTCATATCAATAAACAATTTATTAATTATTTATAATATTCCGCTTAAATTTAATTATTTTTCTTTTTTTTTTTTCATTTCATTTCAGTTTAGTGTTGAAAGTTTATTTAATAAAGATACACGCAATGTTATGATACATTTGAAATTAATTATTCCAGGTAATAAATATAAAATAGATTTTATAGATTAATTAGACGAATTGTGCAAATGAACTGGTTCATCAAAATGTGTTGAGAACTATTAAATAATTCCATGCAGCCGTGCAAATGAACTTGAACTATTTTCTCAGCCATTCTGAAGGTCATTTCAAGTTCTTGCCCTGCCGCGTAGCCCTAACAAATTTCACTAAATGATGCCTGCAATAACAGAGGCAAGGACATCAAAAAAACAGAAAAAAAACAGAAAAAAAATAGAAAAGGGACACAGGAAAAGCGAGGGGCTGCATGCGATAACGACACTCTAGGTAGAGAGCTCTAGGCTCCAGTCTGTTAGCTTCCCCCCATCCACACACGAAACATATAATTATAAAATGCCTCCGCTCTAAACGGAAATTGAGGCAAATGTCAAAGGCCAAACGATGCGATGCCGCCGTCTGCGACCCTTAAAGCGGAAAGAAAAAAATAAATAAATAAGTGGAGGGAGGGGAGAAAAAAGCAAAAAGAAAAATTCTTGTAAGAGTGAAATATCAAATTTACCGGATAGTGTTTGCTATTTAATTTCCTACAAGCAGCAAAACTGCAGGCCAAATGCCCGAAAAACTACTCAAATAAATTGATATGATGAGAAGAGCATGAAAAGTTCAGCATCAGCGCGTAATGAGCTGAAGTGAAAACGGAAAGTTCCCGGCAACTTTATGTGTGACCCGACTGAGCAAGTGCCTCATCCCCCATCCCCCATCCCCCCCTTATTCCCCACACCCCTTTGGCAAGAACGTAGCGCAACCCTTGCGCCGCTACACTGCCTTGACAAATTGTTGCAAAAATTTAATTACTTGCAAATGAGTTGTGAACACGAGGCAGCTGACAAGAACTTTTGCTCCCCGGCATCATTAGGCTAATTAAATGGGCATTACCCAACACTGGCGCCCTTAGTGTACACAACCTATCGAAATGCAAAATGGAGAAATGTAATTGAAACTGAGCATAAACGCAAGACTTATGAGTACTTTCCAATTTTACATTTGCATTTGCTTTTAACTCTTTAGCTTAGAAGCAATGCAACTGCCAGATACAAATTGCAGATACAATTTTCAGATACAATTTATATATACAATTTGTTCATAGTGACAATGATTCTACCAATACAAATATGTACTAAAAACAAAAGTACTACAACAAATACTACTATTTGTACAATATTCGTTTTATCCTTACTAATATTTCTAAATATTATTCTCATGTTACTTTTCAGTAGACTTTTACTACAATGCTAACTCTACTTTTACTAAAATACTTTCACTACTAATTTAACTTATTCTAATTGTACTAATTTTACTACTATTTCTACCTATAATAATTACTTTTTTAATAGTAGGTATGCACTATACTACTTTATACTACTACTCTTACTTATACTACTTTTTTATAAGCAGGTACTTTACTACTACTCTTATGATTACTACTAACATACTTTGTACTCCTACTACTACAAATATTACTAGTACTATGTATATACTACTACATTCACAACTATGTATTACAACTACTACTATTACTATTCCTACTACTTTTTATTTTTCTGCTACTTATTATACTTAAATACAATACTGTACAATAAATACTTCAACTTTTACAAGCTCTACTACTACTACTAATACTTCTACTACTACAACTACTACCAATCCTACCATTATTAAGGGAATATACTCCCATTCACCCAAGCTTTCATAATATACTCATTAAAATACTTCCCATCAATTTAAACAAGTTGATCACAATAGCCAAAACTGAAAGAGAACATAGATGGAGAACAGATGGAAAACATTCTAATGTTTCAAGTTTCAAAACGAAAACTGACAGATAATAATATTCTTTAATAGAATATACTTAGTATATCTTATTTAATATGCATATGGTATATCATATATGTACATACCGTGTAGGCATTGTGAACTGCGTTGACTTTTATTTTTTATTTATTTTGCAATCGTTCAAATTTAATTTTAATTTGAAGGCTGCCCATCAAAATGTCAACTTTTTTTTATTTTTCAAATTAATGCGTTTTGATAGTTCATCGATTTGAGTTCATTAATTGGATTTGCAAGGATCGACCCAGGAATAAATAAATAAATATCAGAAAAAAATATATTGGAAAATAAATATGAGATTGTTTAAAAATTCAAAACAAAAAAAAAATAAAAAAAAGCCAAACTCATTTTCGTATGCAAAGTGTATAAAACAACCCACACAATTTCCACTTATGAATGTGGTTGGGTGTGTGTGTGTGTGCGTGTATGTGTGTGTGTGTGTACATGTGAGTGCGTGTATCTGCATATATTTAAAAGTTTTACACATTTCTTTATTTATTTATTTTACTTTCGCTGTCATTCGTTTTATGAAATGCATTAAACAAAAAGAAAATAAAAATAAAAAGAAAAAGAAAATGAAAGCACAAAACGCAGTTCGGTAAAAAATAAAAGCACATTAAACAATGTTGCATAATTTTTAAATTTACTGCCCAAGCCAGGAAAAACTTTTCCACCGACGATGGCCGGCGTTTCTGAGACTTGCGCCAGGAATCAGGGCCACGGAAGCTAGTGATGGGTGAGGGTTGGGAAGGGGGAGGGGGAGGCGGAGGTGGATAATGGGCCACGAGGGCTGACAACCGAAAGGGGGAAGTCAAAAGTGGATAATGTTGATGGGTGAAATATGCTGCCACTTGCCAGTTGACATGCACATTAAAAGAAACTCCTCCTTATTAACTAGTCCAGTTTTTTTCTCCCTCATTTATTTATTTATTTATTTATTTTTCAAATTGGAGCCGGCACCAGCCGCCACATGGGCGTACGTGCCTCAGATGGTTGGAACATGTCAGGTCACATTAGCTGCGGCCACCATTGGCACTCATAAATGTCAGTTACCTCCGTCCACCGTCCTCCTTCCAACCCACACCATCTAAGCCATAAATGCAAAGAAAACAAAAACAAAACAAAAACAAAAAAAAAAAAAAAATAAATACAGTCAACTGACAAATAAGTCAAATATGATTGATGACGCCCATGACATGCTGACACATTTAAATGCCCCCTCCTCACCCCGCTCCTATCCACACAAATCGAGCACAAGACGCTGGCATGTGGACATGTTGCACATCGTAGGCAATGTACCTCATAGTGTGCGCCCACCTAGCATAGAGTATTCACATTCGTCTCCAAAAAAATAAACCTAATGAATAATATGGTGAATGATCCATTCGATAAGCTTTAACTCGAAAACTGTGACTCCAGTAGATGATCGTTTTCATAAGTAACAAACAAAGTCACATAAGCAGGGTGTGCTCTAGTCGATCAGTCTGGATACTCGGTGTTTGTCCCTGAGCTTGTGTTTCACTTTCTGGTGTTGTGTTGCCGGTGCCATCGCTCAGCATCCAAATTGGCCGAGAAAGCAACGGGTATTGAATAACGGAGTGGAGAGTGCATAAATAGTTGGCTGTGATTATTGTCAGTCATTTGCAGAGTTTGATAACAAACTTGGTCCTTTTAACTGTCTGTCTGGCCGACTATCTGTGTGTGTGTGTCTGTGTGTGTGGGGGTGTGTGTGTGTGTGTGCCCTTGGCTGTAGACTGTGAAGAACGCCAGCAATAGAAATGAATGCCATTTGTAGTCGAAGTGTGTGGCGCCCAAGGACTTTATTTACATTAAGTAATTACCTGGAGTGCAAACTTTAAATATAGCGCCCGCAGTCAAATGTTTGCTCTTGCTGCCAGCCAGACACAGGACAGACAATTGAAATGGGTGAGCGGGAGTTAAGGTGCGCAAGGAAGGTTAAGATAGAGACAGAACGATTTAGATAGAGCTGACAAAATGCTGCTCAAACTAACTAAGCAAGTTGTAGTAGTTGATGCTGATGCTGATGCCAGGTGCGAGCAGACGGAGTCGGATGGAGTCAGACGGAGTCAGACGGAGTCAGACCGGAGGATAACCTACGAAAAGCTACAACCAACAGCCAAGGACAACCAGATGCGATTGCCGGCTTTTATCCAAATTATTGTACTTAAGGCCAACTTCGACTCGACTTAAATCGTTTAATCGTTTAATCTTATCTAATTTAATTTATTCGTAAGACGAAACTTTTATTGTACTCGTATTTGCCCAACAAGCGGCAGCATTTTGAAGTTTTAAATTCTTCACTTTTTTCCGTAGGATTTAAAAGTTGATTTTTATTTTCATTTTTATTTTTATCTTTTGTATATACCATAATTGTACTGAGCTTATCTTTATGTTTCTTTTCTTTTATTTACATTTTTTTTTTTAACTAAACTTTTAAACTTTTTCCAAAACTATAATATAAAATTGAATTAAGGAACTCAACTTTAGTTTCGCACATCTACATCAACATAATGTATATACATATTTTGAGTACGTATTCGTGTTTTGTAATCTGGAAATTGTTGCAGTTGTGGCAAAAATACATGCATACATACATAAATACATACATATCTCATCTTCATTCAACAAATGCCGCACAGTGGTGCACAAATTGCATTTTTGTCCCTATTTAGCTCATCTCAGATCTCTGATGATTTTCGCTACGCACAAGCCGTTACTCATTCGGCAATGCGCCATTCCCTATTCCCTATTCACTATTCATCATTCACCATTCACAATTCACTATTCAGACAATTCCATTCATTGCAGCTCTGGTGGTGCACAGTGAGTAGATGCTTTCATCCTTTGTAGTAAAATAATGAGTTTAGATTTAATTTGAAAATAATATTATCTTTATTTTATTTTAAAAATTTAATATTAATTATTATGTATAATTCATCATAGTATTATTACAGTATATTGTATAGCAAAAATAATTGAAGTTTTTTTTTGAAATCTTTTAATTTTTAATTTAATTTAGAAAACTGTGAAAATAATATATTTTAGAAATAAATATTCTAAATTATTTATTCATGCAATAAAATAATAATAAATATTTTGTGAGCAGTTTGACCCACTGTGCCGTGGCAGCAACACTTCAAAACTGATGACACTGTCAATTTATGCTACCCTCCACTCGCCACCCACCCTTCCATCAGTTTCGCACCCCTCCCCCGCCGTCCCTGCATCCCTTGCGACCCATCGATCCACTGCGATCCACGCGCTGCAATGCAATTTTTATGCTTTATCTGCGGCTGGCCTCAAATAAATTGATGTTTTTGCACAGTTGCCATTGTATAATAGCAGCAATTGTTGTCGTTGTTGCAGTTGTTACTGCTGTTGTTGTTGTTGTTGTTGTTGCACATTGTTGCTGTGTTGCATAGAAATGCAGCAGTCAATTCTCTCGACAAATTTTGCTGTTATTATACGCTTTGTTTATATGACTTTGTCTGCTTGTTTTTGGCATTTGCACTTCATCGAAAAGCGTTTCGTGGCATTTGCCAAATAAACAAGTTCAAATGACAGTTGAATGCCACGTACAAAACAGGGTGTACCACATCACGAAATACCCTGTATATGTTAAGTTGCAAATGAAAAAATAAAATATTTAATATTGTAAATTTATAACTAATTTTAATATTTATTCACAAAATTTCATCGGCGAAGTTATTCACACTACAAAACGTAACATATATGTAACATATATATGTTTGTATGTGTATATATATATATATATATGTGTGTTAAGCTATTCATAGTACATATAATAAATTTAATAACTTGGTTTTTTAATACCCATTTGAGCACATCCTAGACAAGTTTAACAACCGTCTGTGTATTAGCGAAAGTAAAAAAAAAGTATTTAATTTTAATATTCATGAATACACTCATCTTATTCTTTTATCTGCAATATCATAACTTTTTTCAACTGAATATTCAATCTCGTGTAAAGATTAAGTGCTATGAATCAACTGAAGGCACATTTAGATTTATTGATAACGTTTTTCTTTTTATTGATTCGCCCAAGAGATTCCATATAAAACTCAATGTGAAGAAAAGCTAATGATAAAAATAATAATGGAAATAAATAAACATAAAAAATACTATATATATCTATATATATGTATGTATATATATTTGGTATATATGGGTATATACCTATTAAATTTATCTATCATCATATCTTATCAAATTTTGAATTGGCAACATTTTTCGGTTTTTTGTTTTCATTTTATTGGTATTTCTGCGTAAGAGCATTCCGACTTCGGATTTATATTCGATTTGGCTGTGGTTGCATATTTCTTGCCAATTTTTCCTATTATTATTATTTTATTTTTTATTTTATAATTTTCTTCGTTTTTTTTGTTTTTTTAGTACTCACATCCTGAACGTCGCGCGTCCTTGAAGCAGCAATGCGGACCAGCAAATTAAATTTATTTTGTATGCGTTTTTGGCAAGTCTTTAGACTGAGAAGCAATCGATTACGCGGCATTAGACGTGTAGGCCGCCTTAGTCTGATGCCTGATCCGCAACACCCAACGCACTTAACACCCACCATCAGCCACGCCACCACCCCACCACCCCGCTACCCTTCCACTCTTCCACCCGTCGACTTAGCAGCCGCCTGATTAGCATAATTTGACGTGTGAGCGGCTCAGCGCGTGCTGCGTAGCTGCATGGTGTGCGGTGTGTGGTGTGTGGTGTATATGGTATATATATGTGGTGTGTGTGTGTGGTGTGTGGCTATGCCAATGCCAATGCCAAGGACAAGGACAAGCACAAAAAGTGAACACAAGCCAAGCAGAGGCACTTTCAATCTTGCATAAAAATTGTTCGATTTACAACAAAATTTTTGATTCAACGACATTAATGTCGACATGTCATCATCAGCAGCAACATCAAGCTTAGCCTGAGAAAATGCGACAACTTCATTTTGCAGTGGATGTTGATGTGCCTTGCCTTGTATCTGCCCCTGCCCCTGCCTCTGCCCCTGTCCGGTCCGTGTTCTGCCTTGCCTTGCCTTGCCCGAGCAACTGACAACTGAAAAGCTATGCTGAAAATTACTTTAAAACGAAATCCTATGCCATTGAACTGACAGAGTTTCCCCAGGGAATGAAAAGTCTGTTGCATTGTGCTATTTTGGGAGAGAGAAATAAATACAAAAAATGAAATAAATAAAATAAAATAAAAATAAATAGAAAAATATATACTTATAAAACTACCAAAGACGAACCAAAATGAATTCCCATTGATTGACAATTGAACTTGAAAGCATTTATTATAATCTATGAACCGAAAAATGAGCTCAATTTTATATATGGTACACTTATAAATTATTTTTCCATTTGTAAATGTTGACATTTTCCAAAGCAAAATGCTTTGGCGAGCAACTTCAATTGTTTGTCACGAAACGACAGCTATTTCTCCAAAACAGGGCGAAAACGTTTTGCAGAACATCTAGAGAAACTGACGTTTTTGTTCATTGCAAAAAGAAAAGTGCAAAAGAAAGCGATGCATGTAAATTAATTAACAAAGACAAAAAAAAAAGAATTAAAATTAAAATTGAAATATTTTCGATGTTTGACAAATATTCTCTAGCGATAAGATCAATATTTTAGGCGAATGTGTTTTTGAGAACAGCATGAGAAGTGCATGTCTTCGTCTTCTCTTCACGAAATGTCAGCTCTCAATTTGAATGTTGATTGATGTAGTGGCCCCCCGTTCACTAGGAAATGGGGAAAAGGGGAAAAAAGGGGTAAGAGATCTAAAGACATAAATGAACCAAACCAAACTAAACCAAACCAAACCGCAAAAATACATTCACGAGTTCGTCTCGACATATGGGCGCTGTCTGGTTGTCAGCACAATGCCAACGACCACGGGGAAGGGGGAGTTTGTGGAAAGGAGGAAGGAGGAAGGGGGCAAAATTGGGTGCACATAAATAGATTGAAATGCCAGGGGGCAGGAGGTAAGGGGTAAGAGGTAAGTAGGCTATTTAAAGCGCTTTTAAAGGCTAGCATACCCATTAAAGCGCTGTGCACGCACTGACAATGCCAGCAAAAGCTGCTCAGGAAATGCTGGCGATGGCGATGGCGATGGCGACGGCGACGGCGACGGCGACGGCGGCGGGGAGAACGACGAATGGAGCCATTAAATTTGATATACGACAATAAGCGAGGATAATGCTTCCAAAGGAGCCACAATCCGAGTTGGTTACCATGGCAAAAAGCCGCATCTTAAATGTTTGTCAGCCAGTCCCAGTCAAGCCAGAGAGCAAAGGAATAAATTAATGAATAAAAGAGTGCCCCTTACCACACCCCACCCCGCGGAACTAGTTCGCTTCACCTGAACCGAACCAAACTGAACTGAACTGAATTGAGCTGAACTGAAAATCAGGTGAAGTACAATCAATTTGATTTGGCAGATGGCCTAAAGGCGTCTACAAAGTGGCAGCAAAAATTTGTTGAAATCGTAGACATAGCCCGGAGCATGTGAAGCCTTTTAATGCACAGTGTCACAAACTTTACGCTTTGCGCAGTTCTCAAGTTTTTTGAAAATTAAGCATGACATATTTAAACTTTTATAATTATTTAATTATTCAAAATTTTATGATATGCCTTTTTTATTTTTATTTTTATTTGCAAACGGCTCGTTTGGTGTCACTGTGCGTATGCTGCGGCACCCGGTGGCCAGTTCAATAATAGAAATGGACAGCGATTAAACCTTTAAGATGCCAATTACAATGAAAATTGATTTTATTTCACATTCTTTGCTGGTTTTTGGCATTGGCTTACATTCCATTTATATACCCTAAGCCCTTAAAATTTCCCCAAAAGGGTGTCATAAAGTTCTACATACCGTTCGAAGCCATAAACAAGCACGTACGTATGTAACAAAAATACAATAAAAAATGGTATATCGATTATAATAAAATTTGGTTTTAAGTACATACTATGATTGCGACAGGGTGACTTTACGTTGGGCATGCTCATTTTTAGCGAAATTTTTAGGATGTTTTTGGTTTGGTTGCAGGGGCTTTTCTTTTAGCCAAGGACTCATCGCATTTCTATGCTTTTGTTTCACTTTATCTCTTTGTTCATGTTTGTGTGTGTGTGTGTGTGTGTGTGTGTGTGTGTGTGTGCCCGTCTGCGCAAAGTGCCCGAATGTGTAGTATGTATGTACATAATGCCAGTGGATTAGGGCTTAGTTTATCAGCGTTTTTAGTGACAATGTCAAGGTCAAGCTCATAAGCGCGTATGACAACAGCCTTAAGCGAAATATATATACGTACAAGCAAGTATATACAATATGTATTTATATATATATGGGTGTATGTAAACATGTGTGTGTGTGTGTGGGTGGGGGTGTGGGTGTGTGCATTACAAATAAATTCAATATTGGCTGTTGGCCAGGCAGGCAGGCAGGCAGTCAGCCGCCGCCAGCTGTTGAGCCACTTGAACGCCATGATATTAACATACAATTATGCCAAATGCCAATCAAATGCAGGCAAAATAAATACAACGAAGCAGCTCCAAGGGGTTGGCGCTTGCCACACCCAATGGGCGATTTGGCCATGTCCTTGGCCTTGGCCATTTATCATGATAATAGGCCAACACGTGCTGAAATTTGTTGTTTTGATTTAACGATCTCGTTTTGCTGCAATCACTGTATCACATGTGTATTTATATACATACACAAACACATATACATATATACATATACATATGTATGAATGGACAGTGAATACTGGACTTGTTGTCTGGTCAGGCAATAAAAATAAGTCGAGACATTGAAATCTGCTTATTTAAATAATGAGCTTGGCGGTAATAAAAATTACACTTGCCTCGCACAAAAATCCACCGTAAAAGTGAGACATGTAAGTGCTAAAAACAGTTTTTTATGATTATGACACGAAAGGCTTTTTATTGTCGGGCTTAAACCTCAAGAAGCCGACAAACAAAAAAAAAACAAAAAACAAAAAACAGAAACAAATCCAAACAAACAAAAGCCATTTGCTCATTTTTATATATCGCATAGATCACATGAATATATCTTACTCGCAGTAGAGCACGTATCGCACTCAATGGGCCAAATATGTCATTTTGGCCAACACAACAATTTTATTGCTGCCTTATTGCCCTGTGCTTGTGCGTTTAAATAATGCATTAACAGGGTATCGTCAAGTTGTGCAACAGAGCGATATTCCACAGAGGTGTGTCCAAATATTTCCAGTCAGCAAGCCATATTTCCATCTCTTTCTATCTATCTATTTATTCATCTATCTACCAACCTATCTATATATCTATCTATCTATCAATCTGTCTATTTATCTATCTGTCTATCCAACTCTCTATATATCTATCTGTTTATTTATCTATCTATCTGTTATCAATCTTTTTATATGTTATCAATCTGTCATCTATCTATCTATCTATCTATCTATCTATCTATCTATCTATATATCTACCTATCTGTCCACAATCTACAAATAATGCAAATAATTTATTTATTACTAAATTTATTTTATACGAATTCAATATCGAAATATAATACTTCGTTTGTATGTATGTACAGTATTAACAGCTGTTGGGTTAGCACCAGCTTAACTGTTAACTGTTTGCAACACACACAACATTTGCCAGTTAAAGAAGAAGAAGAAGAATACCCATAGTGCGTTTACACTGAGACGGACAAGTGCTAAAAGTAATGCAACAATATTTTGACACATTGTTTCAGATAAATACAAAATGTTGTGGTTGAAGTTGTTGTCATTGTTGTTGGTGTTGGTGTTGGTGTTGCAGACGTTTGCTTGTCAGAAGGCTATAAAAAGTGGCAACAAAGTGCAAGTGGCCAATAGCAACAACGTCATTGTAAAGTGTCCCCAAGCATTTGCAACATCTTGAAACATGAGGCTGAATTTATGATCATTCAACATGAACTTAATAGTCCGAAAACAACGTCAAATGCATTCATTCATTCATTCATCCACTCAATTTCGCTTCGGATTTATTGTACGAGTATGTTGCAAGCTGCAACTTCACTTGACAACAATCAGGACAAGAACAACAATGTAACTAGTTGCTGCATCCGCTTCTTGTCCGTCTCCCCGCCCACCTTTCCTCTCTGCCAGGAATCCATCACCATTATATTTACAATATATATTAATTAACTTAGTCAATATCGATGAATATCGATCGAACCTAAATTAAAAAAAAAATAAAATAAATAAATAAAAATAAATCTGTCTAAAATAAAATTAAGAAACTTATTTTCTTTAGCTTTGCTAATTTAAATCTGACAATATAAAAACTATACTCGTATATGTATGTATATTTATGTATATGTATATGTGCATAATTATATATTCACGTCATCTATATATAATATATAAAATTCTTTGACCGCATTTCAATTTGTCTTTTTTTTTAAATAATAATGTTTGTAAATAACAAAAAAGTATTTTAATAATGCACTATGGGCCGGAAGTGCCAAATTTTGGCATTAAGTCCATTTTTTTATAGTCTCGAAAATCAAAATTATATTGTATGTTTTTTTTTATAATACGTTAACTAGATAAAAAAAACCGTAGAGAACAAATTTTTATAATTTTTTATTTGAAATTGGCGCGAAATCAAAGTCAGCTAATTGAATGCAAGCTTGAGTTATCGATTTCCACCCGTGAAAATTTATTAACTTTAAACGCTTTGTTTTAGTATTCTTGTTAAATTAAATTAAATTAAATTACAAACATGGAAAATATTTGTAAAGGTATTTAATATGAACGTTTTGTGTTAGTTTTCTTATATTTGTTGTTTTGCTGTCTGTGGTCAATTGTTGTTGATGTGTTTTTACAGCTAATATTTAAGAAACGTAATCGTGTTTCGTGGAATATAACGTTTTTTACGCGCGATCAGGCGTGGAAGCAAAACTGGTAAGTTTTTTGTTGAAATGTATAGAATACATACTTAATAATTTCTTTTGCCCGTTTTTGCCCCTTTTTGCGAAAACTTACATGTTGCAGCCGTATATGAGTTCCAACATTTAACATTGCTGCGGGGTTAGGACAGCAACATGCGTGACGATTCTGTCTTAAAGAAGTGGATATTGGAAAATAATAATACCAATGATATAAGCACTTCACCAGTTGATCAAATTGATCAACAAGTTGCACATTTTCTTTCACACATTAAGAAATATTTGCCAAAATGTAACCGCATGGTATCAAAATTTAAAGTACAGCACTTAAGGTGGCTTTCGCAGGCGATGGTTATAACTGTTCAGGATCAGAATAAAGATTTATGTATGTTACATCAAAATTTAGATTCGATGTCTGATGATGATTTTGATGAAAAATTGGCAATTTTATTAGATTATGAAGAAGATTAAACGGTTCATAAATCAATCAGTATAATACCAATGGGTGTTTTATTTCTTTTTTTTCTTTCTTTTTTTTTGTTTTGCTTAGTTTATAGGGGAGAGGGTAGAAGTCCAATTGAAATAAAAAAAATCCGAAATTCTAAATAAATATTTATAATATATGTGCAAAATTTTAAGACTCTGCCTTTAAAACTAGTCTTTATGCCAAAAATTCAGGCTTCTGAAAGAGAAAGGCGAATAATAGTTTTTTGGCCAAGTTAAGAGAAAACACTGCAAATTGATAGGGCTTAATGTGATTCGGCATTTGATACGAAGACTTTTAAGCAAAATTGTCAGTTTGCATAACTGGTAACAATGGCGTGAGGTGTGATGGGTGAGTTGAGTGTGGTGGGGGAGGGGAGAGTGGCAACGTTGGATTATATAATGCATGTGAGTATGTGTTGGGGAATATCTCATCACCGCTAAGGACAACCGGAATCATCATCAAATGTCGTTGTTGTTGTTGTTTCTGTTGTTGTTGTTCTCGTTGTTGTTGTTGTTTCTGTTGTTGTCGCAGATTCTCTTACAATATATCTACCCTGGGGGCCATAGATATTTTAGTCGCAATTTCTGTTATGTGCATGTTGCATATACAATGTGTGTGTGTGTGTGTGTGTGTGTGTGTGTGTGTGTGTGTGTGTGTGTGTGTGGATATGTACGATGTCATAACGAAAATCGTTGCTAAAGTCACTTTGCTTTTGTAATTTCATAAATTGCGTAATTGCATTGGAGTATGAGGAAGAGATAGAAGTACACTGAGAAAAATCAAAATGCATGCAACTTTAGAATTTGCCATAAACACAAACACATTTCTATGAAGAAGAGCAAAGAGGATATACAATGAAATTGGTATATATGGAAAATTCAAAGTAAAATAAAAATAATACAATATATTTAATATAACATAGATGATTTTGAACAGTGTAGGGTATCTCAAGTGCTAGGCAAACAGCGACAAGACTCAATAGCCGCTTCTACCGCCATCTCCAGTGTGTGATGCTCCTCCTTATTGCATTATTCATGTTGTTGATTTAGCGAAACTTCCCCTGCTGCGATTGTTGTTGTTGCTGTTTTTGCTGTTGTTGTTGTTGTTGTTGATGTTGTTGTTGTTGTTGTTGCTATTCTGGTTTCTTGTGTAACTGCACAAATCAAATTAATGACGCTGCCGAGACGCCTTTGATTTTCTTAAGTTTATCCCTTTTGCAGGGGTTACTCTCCACGTATACCGATTGTCTTGTTGCAAGTTGCAACATCAGCACCTGCCGCAAATGGCAGCATGCAAAGCGTAATCTAAATGCTTATTACCCTGCGAACCGTCACATCCAATGCTCGTCCTTTACGCTGCAACGAAACACAATCACGTTCACGTCTCCAAATGTGATTATAACCGTAACCTTTTGGCCAAAATGCAACTGGGGTCATTTTTTTTTTCAAATCGCAAATGCTCAACGAAGCGCATCACAAACTGAATCCCATGGCTTATCCTTGGTATGCGAGAAAGAGCACAATTTATGCATTTCCCACCACACCACATACACTTCTATGTATATACATACCTACTCTCAAATATGCATACATACATACTCTCAGTTGTATTTTTGACACTTCGAATGTACCATTCTCTTTCCCAACAGCTAAATATGTTTTGTAGATAATATTTAGGTCAATATATAAATAAAATATTGTTTTTTTAATTTTATTATAATAGAAATAATTACATTTACTTAATAGAATTTTGTACTCAAAAAAATGTTAACATACTTTTAGGATTACGTTAAAATTTAAATAAAATATTCAGATATCGTTTAATGCCATTTAATATTATGCTCCTCCCAAAAGATTGCTATTGTTTGTATATAACAGTCTGTGAAATTTATATGAAAATAAGTACTTTAAATCAAATCTTATTCGAATACACATTTTGCTTTTAGAATCCATCAATATACATACATACATACATACCGTACCATACAAAACAAAACATTTTACATTTTTATGATATTGATCGAAACCAAAAAAACAAAACAAAACAAAAAACTGAAGTCAAAACACGGCTAAATATTATTTTCATATTGATTTAGCAATTTCGAATAAAGTATGGGTACTAAAAAATAAAAAAATTGGACACGCATTTCGAAAACAGGGGAAAAACGCCCAAATGTTAAAAACAAAAATACTTTTTCTTGCCTTTTTACGATTCTTTTTTATGAGTTTGATTTAATAGTGACATTTAAAGTCTGAAATTATGTTCCGGTCAAACAGCTGAAATTTCAGAGTTCTATTTCAGTTGGGAAAAGCACTTGCAACTTAATAGATTTAAATTTATTTCGTTTTCTCTTTTCTTTTACATTTTGTTTATGCAAGAAATTGTTGCGCAAACGAATTTATGATTTTATTTATACAACTCGAAATTTTGTTTAACTCGTATTAAGCCCTATTCAAAGGTTTTCCTAATATTTGTTGGTTGCTAAAAGATTTTTATAATTTCAGATGGACAACTAAATAAGTTATTAAATAATTTATTAAATAATAAATTATTATTAACACTATTTGAATTGTACAAAATTTTATTTTAAGGGGAAAAAATTGTAAATGAAAAAATGAAAATGGATTTCTACTTTTTTTTTGTTTCTTTAAATTTCTAATTTAATCTTTTTCAATCGGAATAGTTGAGGGAACTGTAAAATTATGGCACATTGCACAAATCAAATTAAATAAAAAATATAATAAAAAAAAGTTATACATATATATATAAATATATATATTTATAGATATTGTATTGTTTATGTATGTTATATGAATTTGATCCAAAGTCGCAAACAAATCAATGCCTGTAAAGTGAGTCATCTGTTTGGCCAACTATCAATGGTCTGATACGCCTGTACACATACATACACACACTATAAGTGGGTGTGAGTGAATGCTGTAAGGGCGGTGCGGTTGGTTGGGGAGGGAGGGGTGAAGCCACTCAAATCGATGTTCGATTTGGCTTTAGAGCACGTGTTCTACGTGCCGTTGGGAGTTGCTCGGCATTTGGAATCAAATTGAAAATGATGTACAAAAAAAAGTACGAACTGATTCGAAAATTCGGACCGAATGAATATCAGATAAATGCAATTGTATATAGGGACAGTAAGAGACAGAAGGAGGGCGGGGGTAAGACAAGTGCACACTTTTTTAGGCGCTTCACTAAGTATGGGTTCGCGGTTATTTACCAAAACATATGTGAAATGCTGGAGCAAGTGGGCCAATATAGCGCTGAGAGTTGGAAACTGGAGCTGCTGTCCGTGCTTGATGCAGGACACAGGACGCAGGATGCGCTGAATTGGTTAGAAATCACGTTTAGGAATTTACTATAAAATGTGCCAACTGAGACAGTTCCTAGAGGCATCTCCGTGTGGCCATCGCCAACAGACGCCAATTAAACTTTGAAATCCACCGAATCGACTCGACTTTTTCTCTTATATTTCTTCCATTATTTGAAATTTCATTTTAATTTTTTATTTTTATTTTCATTTTCATTTTTATTTGTATTTTTTCTGTTTGTCATTTTTAATTCTTATGGCTGCCACTGACAGATATCATTTTGGTGGTTAGATACTTGGGGTGTGGATGTGCGGTGATATGTGTAGATAGGGGTGTGGTGTAGGGAGGGATGGGGTAGACTGCGAGGGCGTTGTGCCCTTAATGAGCTGCCCGTTGTAGTACTTGAGACAGAGCGTTGGAATTGATTGATTGATTGATGCAACAGCAGTTAGCAAATGTAATCGGAATCAAGCAAATGCTAAAGGCAATTCATTAACATAAATTACCAGCTGGTCTTGAGAAATGCCAACAGCCTTGCTATTGGCATCGTTATCGGTATCGGTATCGGCATCGGTATCGGCATCGGTATTGATGTTGGTATCGATTTCATCCGAAACCTGTTGCCTTCTATCCATTAGTAAACGTATACAAGCTTATCGCTTAGACTTGTAAATAGACTCTCACAGATGCAGACACACACAGATACAGACACAAATACAGCTACAGATACAGATACAAACACAGATACAGACACAGAGCTTACAGATATATGTATGTATGATATGCACAAACAATCCAGCTTCACTTCGATTTGATTGATGATGATGGCACTCGAGCGCGCACGATAATCATTTATATGTATGTATGTTTGTTTGTATGCGAGGCGCATAAATATTTGCTTTAAATAAATAAATATATGTAAGTACACTGACTCGCAAAATTATTCATACACAAAGCAATTTATTACACACTCAACTTACCATAGAAGAGCTGGATATAACAATAATTTCAGTGCAATCATTTTTTCTCAAGATTTGCACACTTTCTGTGAACCAAAAATATTTTCTCTTCAAATAAAATAATACAAAAATAGATGAAAAAAAAACAAAAAGTATTAAAAAAAAAACGGAAACGCGAAAAAAGCTTTATGTGTATGTGTATATCGAATACATACATTCTGAAAATATTTTTTTTTTATTTTCACTTATTATTTAGCGATTATCTTGGGAACAGAAAACACACAGGTTGCAGCCAAAGCTGAACGCGGTCGAGCAGCAGGCCGTGCAGCCACAATTTGCGTATTCAGGATATTCAGGAGAGAGATCCTGGATACAGATGCTCGATTCTGGACTCCGATTTAGATGCTAGTGTCAGATTCACTTGGCAGCTGCGCTTAGGTCGCCTCGTTGAGATTATGATGATAGCCGGGCTGCGTTGGATGGTGGCACAGTGTTTGCGACCACGGTCGGGTTCGGCCTGTCAGTTGCAGGAACAGTGGAGTCTGGTCCTGTCAGGACTTAGGCCACGTTTAAATTTGCATTCGAATTGGCTGGCCTGACTCCGGCGGAGTGCGTGTATTTGACATATGGCGTTTTACGACTTTATCTCGTTGACTCCACTTTCATACGGGAAAAAAAAGGATAAGAAAGGACCCTTTAACGCCAACAAAAAATGTAACATTTATTTTTATCCTCGCAATTTATGAGCTGCAAAGAGATTTATCAAAAAAGAAAAAAAGAGGAGAAAAACTAAAAAAAAAAAGATATTTTCTGTTTTCCTTACTAAACGAATGAGCTTTAAAGCCAATTAAAAAGGATTAAAGTTTTCAAGATTGATAATTATGTTGAAATACTACGAGTCTTCATTTCTTTTTTTTCAGTTATTTTGACGTCAAGTTCTGCTCCAAAGCCAAGGTTCAATGTTGTTGTTGTTGTTGTTGCTGCTGTTGTTGTTGTTGTTGTTGTTGTTGTTGTTGTTGTTGTTGCTGTTCTCATTGTTACTGCTGCTGCGTCACAACTAAACAAAAACTGTTTGCGCTGCAATTGCCAATTATGGCAACTGAATTTCTAATTAGTTGCACACACACACTTACACACACACACGCGCACACATCGCTGCACTCATGTCCGCTTCCTAGCAAATTGCAAACATTTTCCGTGAGTAACTGTGTGTGTGTGTGTGTATGTGTGGTGTATGCGTGTGTGTATGTATGTGTGTGTGCTGGAATACATTGCGTATACGACCAGTCTGACAGCAGTCTGGCAAAACGGCACATAAGAAATTATTATCAACAACCACCAAACCACCATGGACAAAGCTTAGAATTTCTCTGTCAAGAGAAAACATTTACATTGAAAAACAAAAACAAAACAAAAAGAAAAACAAAAAATACCTTCACATTTGAATTTAAGTGCGAAAAATGTGGGAGAAATCATAAATTCAACCCATAGTCAACCGACTATGTATATATGTACATACATACTTGTACATACATACCTACATACTCGTATATAGTATGTAAGCGTATTTGTTGGTGTTCGCTGTGCGAAGTGAGATGTGTCAGCTCAACGATGTGCATAAATCATGAAAAATGATATTTTAGTGAATTGCAGAAATGCCACAAGCATCAGAGAGCAGCTGCATCAAAACAACACAACACAAAATAAAATAAAAAAAAAATTAAATTTAGCGAAAGAGACAGACAATTTAACTAAAATAGAGAAAGCGAAACGAGGGAATTTGAATTGTTGAATTGCAAAGCTAATTTAGTGAGTGGCTTAACAATTGAATAGAATTTTAAAATGAAATCTTAAAAATTTATTGAAACATCTATATTTTAAATGTATGTATACCTACATATGATTGGATGTATGTACATATGTACAGTATATGGCAAATTCGTAATTCAAGAAAAGCGTAATTTTAGCCATGTTTTGTTGATTTGATGCCGCGAGTCTAAGGAATTTGTAAAGTGCACTTCACTCCAAGGCGAAAGTAAACATACAAACAAACCACACACTCATAGACAAACACGTAAATACTCACACTTAAACACTCACATACTCAAACAGTCTCAGTTTAATAATCAATGCTAATTGGCTAGTGAATTTTGATCAAATCGTTTGGAATTCCAAATCAAATTGTTATTGTCTCTGGTCAACTTAACCAACTGGCCAATTGCATCAATAAGATGTGTGTATGTGTTAACCCAACTAAATTAGGGGAAAGTCCATTAACAAATTGCCGCTGCCCTTTGAGGGCCATTTATCTATTTCAACTATTGCAATGGTATGTACGTATATACGTATGTATGTACTATTTATGTGTATGCATACATTTGTGCATAAATTTGTATAAGCACTATGAACATTGTTAAATTTTTTTCTTTTTCAATTCGTTTGCTCGATACAGATAGTACATATAAAAATATAAAATAATTGTTTATTTATTTACATACATATACTTACATACATATGTTGTAGTAGATACATATATGTATATGTACATAGATTTATATAAAAGAATTTTTTTATTTATTTATTTGTTAAATTATTATGTTATAGTTAATGCAGTTAGCCAACCGAAAACTCCTACCAAATAAATAAATAAATAGTCGAATTTCATAAATAACATGTTAACGATAATTAAGTTTTTATTGATAATTGACAATAATTAATGTAATTATAGTTTAATAGAAAATTTAAAAAGTTGAACTCAACATTATCGGAAACCCAAATCAAAGTTATGTTCTTATATAATAGTATTAACACTGACAAGTGCAACAAATAAACTGAGAATTGTTTATTGCACTCGACATTCCATTTACAGTGCATCATCATAATCATCATCATCATCATCAGCATCATCATCATCATCATCATCATAATTTGAGATTTTCATGAGCAATTCAATCGAGTTTTTCTCCCTCAAGATGTGTTATCATCCATCTCTCAAATGCATATGTGTATGTATGTACGAATTTGTGTGCATGTATGTATGAGTGTGTGTTTGGATATACGAGTATGTAAACACATGTAAAAAATATAAATATATGTATGTATGTATGTATAGAAGTATGAATGTATGTAGTTAACTTGAGCTGCACTTACATACATACATACATACATACATACTCACATATGTACATTCTGTTACATATATACATATTACCATACATTTTCCGGTTCCGATGGGCGTGCGTTCAAAATATTTGATTCCCATAAATGTTGTTTTTTCTGTATGTATGCACATACATGTGTATGTATTATTTTGTACGTATGTATGTGTGTATGTATCTTGGCATGCTCTTCACGTAGCTCATTGATTACGCCAAATGCTTCCGTTCCACTTTGGTGGAGAGTGCCAGAAGTGACCTTGGGCCGATGCTTGGGTGCCGAGAGTGATGCTTGCCTGCCACACCCACCCGTCCCCACTCTCCCCATGCACCTTGCTGGAATCAAACTAAAAATTTGAATCAATTAAAATACATAAACATAACTACGAAAATATGTATGTACATATATGTGAATTTAAGTATGCGCGTGTGTGTGTGTGTGTGGTACTAGTAGTAGTATTCAATTGATATACATACACTTACACTTGTTGATAGAGTATATCAATTATTTAGAGTATTTTGTAACGTTCTATGTACAAATTTGCCCTTTGCTTTATGTAGCCAAATAAATGTATGTATGTACATACATACATACATATAAAAAATGTTTAATATTAAAACAATCGAATTGTTATTTCGACCGGAAGGGTATTCAAAGTGCGACTTTTTATGCAAATGGAATGAATCAGAATCACAGAACCGCATTTCCCCACATATAAATGACTCATGATTCATAAGGAGACTGCACGAGTAAGAGAGAAAGAGTGAACAAAGAGGGAGGGGCAATGGCTTCAGTTTTGCCAGCCTGTTGCTCTTTTCGAGCGAATTGGCCCATATTGTACAATCTACATACATACACAGATAGTATATGTATAAAGTTATGCACGTGTGTATGTGTGTGTGTATGCATGTTTATGAGTGGACTTTATGGCTGCAATTTCTACCATAAAAGAAGAGAAACGGATCAACAGTTGATAAGGTCGCTCTCCATTCCGACTCTCTGATTCTCAGCATATTTATCAAAAAGCGATAGTCATTATAATGACATAAAACAGGCGCAACATGAAGTGAGAGCCGCGGGCCCAGCTACAGATAGTGTTGCGTGCTTAGCTATTTTATAGCTGTTCAAAACGAATTTATCAGCAAAATGCTTTTTCATTAAAAATAATTTAATTACACTTTTCGAAATGTAAGTTTATGTTAAAAAATTTAGAAAAATAAATATATATTTTTAAACATACATAGTGACAATAATATTTATAAGGAGTTCATTAAATTCTTCAAAGATTAACAACTTTTAATAACAATTAAAATTGATTAAGTTAAAATATTTGTTAATAATTTGCAATTGTTTTTGTTTAAAAAAAAAAACAGCTACGAGTATCTTTAGCCGTTGACTTGAAACTGCGCAGCACTGGTATTTACGTACAAAACTAAGTATGTGTGACGTTTGTATATATGTATGAATATATGTGTGTGTATGTATCTATGTGTGCATGTGTTATGTGTTTTGTTCATTCTCTCATTCTCTGCTCTACGCTGTCGGTGGCGTTCTAAGCTTTTTCAGTCGTTTCGCTGCCGCCGCCGCCGTCAGTGGCATTTTGTGTAGCTCTCTTTCGCACGTATTAAACGCGTTTGTTAAAAAACAAAACGAAAAAAAAAGAAAAACAAACCAAAATAAATAAATAATATAAAAAAAGCACTGTTATTACGTTTTTTTTTTGCGTACTTTGCTGCTGTTGTATTGTTTTGTTATTTTCATTTATTGAGTTCTCTGCGTATCGTTGTTCGTGCTTTGTTTTTGTTATTGTGTTTGCTTTTTGTTGTTGTTGTTGTTATTGTTGTTGTTGTTACGTTTGTTTTGTTGCGATGTCTGTGGAGCACGAGCACGACTTTAAGTACCTGCGGAGCCTAAAGGGCCTCTCCAAGATCGCCTGTCTGGTAAGACTCTCTGAACTTGGCCAAACAGCTGTGTGCCACGCCCACAAACACAAGCAAATTACATTCTTCTACACACACACTCTCTCTCTCTATCTCTCTCTGCCGCTTTCTATCGGTTAAGCTGTGCGCCTTTATTGGATTCCTGTGCATTGCATGCAGCAAGATATCACAGAGCAATTTCCGGGGCTGCTTCTACATGGTTGTCGCTCTCCTTGGCCTGCTAATAACTCTGCTCCTGCTGCTCTCCCGCTGCCTCCGGCAATGCCAGTGCTGGTTCTGCGACAGACCCAACTGGTTGTTCTTTACGCATGCGGCCCTCGCTGTGACCCACTTTTTGGCCTCCGGCATGGTGCTCTCACTGGACACACCTGCCTATACAGCGGCAGCGGTAAGTTCAAAATGATACGACTTGTTAATACCCTATCCGAGTTCTAATCACAATTACACACAATATTTTTAATTTATATAATAATTTATATACAGAATTATTTATAGTACAAATATATTTAATACAATTGATTTCATTTGATAAATTTATGTGTATTTACCATACATACATACTAAATGTAAATACACTTGTATCTAGGCTAACTGATATATGTACATATGTCCATATGTATGTATGTACATACATGTCTAGATAATGGACTCGACTCGAAATGTATATTGTTTACATTATATTTATTGTTATTTTTGTGTTTTATTTAATTTTATTCTTGAATCTGCTTGATTCGAACAAACATATTTATTGAATTATTGTATCTGAATCTTTTGATTTTTCCGATTTACCCGCAGTTCTTCGGATTGATGATATTTACCCTCAACTGCCTGGAGGCCTACGGATATTATCGACGCAGTCGTCAGCGCCATGTGGCCACTCAAACGGTCTAGTTGGCCAGGGAGGGGCAAGGGTGGGCAGGGAGGGATGGAGAAAAGCTCTCTACTAGACCATATACACATACGAACATACATACATTTGTATGTATACATACGTATACATAAGTTTGCATACATATATTAAGTATCTTAGGCCAGAGTCAATATGAATATGCGAGTGTATCTGTGTGTGTGCGTGTGTGAGTGTGCGCATGAGTGTTAGTTGAATAAAGTCTGAGTTTTGCTAGCTAAGCCAAAAGTAACAACAGATGTTTTTATACCCTTTCAATTTGTTATTCATATTAATTATAAAATTAAAGATACATTTATTTCTATTTTTTTTTTTTTATTTTGTGTACATACTAAATAAGAATAATTAAGTAAGGGTATATTTTATTATATATTATTATTTATATTGTATTGTATATAAAACTTGAATCTTTCGAAATAAGTTTTTTAATTTTTTTTTTGTTTTTGTTTCGATTTAATTTTGGTTTTCTTAACTTATTTTGTTTATATTGAAATGGAAATTGCGCTGACAGTTTTCCGATTAACTTATCAAATATTCGATAAAAGGCAATGTATGTATATAATAACTGTGAATACAGCCAGACTTTTGTCAGCTAAGTGGGTTATCATAAAAGGCCAAAGAGTTCGCTTTGTTTATTTATGTGATAAAAGCGGACAGCGCGCATTCTTAAGAGCTATTATATTATAACTACAATATAAGTATCTAAAGTCGGATTAGTATTTGAACATACGAGTATGTTATATGTATATGCGACTATTTACTTATTGTGTGTACACATTGTATCGCGATTGCAACACAAAAATTTAAAACTACAATATTAATTTATAAACAAAAAAGTAAACAATCTTTCAAATCCAGCGGGCAAGAGACCCAAATACAGAGAGAGAAATTAGAAGCTTCACCAATGAAATGACGACATTTACAACGGTTGGTTCAGTTCATTCGCCCGGAGTACCGCTACCTTAACACAATAAACTAGTATATGTATGTATGTATGTATGTATGTACGTATATACGCGTGCATGTGGCATAAAACATTTGTACACATTCATACAAAGAACTTTAATGTGTTAGTATGTAATACATGCAACACTGTAATAAACGAGCCCAACTTTTATACAACGCCAAACAACTTGTTCTAAGATAATATATTGTATATATTTAATAAAAATATTTTATTTTTGTTTTTAATTTAATTAAATTTTAAAATTCTATCCGTTTTTCTTTTAATTAAACTACTCAAATTTACAATACATTTATACATAAATTACCCAACTCATTTTCTTTTTGCAGGTGCTTTTCTTGTTAGTTTATTAAGTTTATTTTCTTTATCTGTCTTGGTCGTGTCTCTAATACCCTGTACAGAAAATATGCAATATTCTCTCGATGGTGTTTTAAAAATAAATTTAACAAAAGAGAAAAAAATACACACAATAACAATTCGAAGAGATTTGTTAAGAATCAAATTACAAACACCTTGATATTATAGGGTATAAATTCGTTAAGCAGTCTGGATTATTTGCTGTAGTTTTGGTCTAGGCGGATGTCCTTGCTCTACTAAATACTCGTCAGTATATACACGCACATACATATAATATGTATGTATATTTGTATGTATTTAAGCTGTATGTGTGCACTCTTGACTTGTAGTCTTGGCTGTGTGTGAGTGAGTGTGCCTAAGTACAATACATATGTATATACATACATTTATTAAGTTTATGAACTATGCCATATCTTAGTGCACTTTATGGGGGTGCAAAGCCGGTACAAGACGATTGGTCTGTTCCCGATGTCGTGTATGAGCGTAAAAATGCAAACTTACTAGACTGTTATCGGGAACAGCCAAATTTGAAATTTAGTGTTGGAAATTTCCACAAT
>JBAMCR010000223.1:0-39817 GCA_037075045.1 Mulgravea parasiatica | reverse complement strand
GTGTGTGTGTGTGTGTGTGTGTGTGTGTGTGTGTGTGTGTGTGTGTGTGTGTGTGTGTGTGTGTGTGTGTGTTTTTGTTATTGTCTTTCATAAGCTCTGCAACAGGCACAATGAACTTTTCACCTTTTGGAATGACAACGGTCTTTCAACACTTAGTATAGATCATATATACATTCATACATTTATATATATGCATGTGTGTATGTACATATATCATACTTACATACATACATAGTTCAAATTTCCGAACTTTTTAAATATATGCTGCATTTATTTTTTTGCTAATTCCGATTTTAGATTTATATTTTGTATTAATTATTTTAAAATTACATGTACGTTACTGTATCTGTATATTTCTAAGCTTAATAATTAGTTGTAAAAAATAAAAATGAATTTTAAATAAAAGAAATTACCTTAAATAAGAAGCAAAAATGGAAATTTAAAAGAAAATCATTTTATTTAGAAAAACTTAATAAATTTCGTGTATTGTAAAATATGATAAAAGAGTTTTTTCTTCTTTTAAAGATTATTATTATTATAATTTTTTAATTTACGGATACGAATCGCACTAACTGGTACATACAATATACATATACATGTACATACATACATAAAAAGAGAGCATTGAACATAACGGTTAACGTAGCGCTTGGCGTGACGTAACGTGACGCGTTCTACTTCTACTCGGGATTAAACTAAAATATTGTACAATACAAGGCTTAGTAAATCATTTAAATAAACATAAACTATAAGACTTAGATGGGTGGGGGTGTATGCACAAATAATGTGTATGTATGGGTCCAAAAGGTAAAAAGAAATTATAAAATGGAATGAGAAATGAGAAATTCAAATTACAGTTTGGAGTTATGCATCACGTTTGAATACTAATACTGGCAAATTATCACAAACAAACATATGTACATATGTATGTACATACATATTATCACACTCACACATATCCATATGTATGTGCATACTATGCTTACATACACATAGATACAAGTGGATACGCATAAAAGCACGGTCGTCTTAAGCTAAAGCCCCAAAATCCGAAAGCCCAAAAATGGTTTTTTTTTTTTTGGTTTTGGTTTTGTTTTGTAGCGCTTTCTAACCAAAAGTTCATTGAACTTGCAGCGTCCATAGCTGCGGAGGAAGCAGAAGAGCAATAAAAACAACAATAACAAAAATAAAGAAGAAGCACCAGCGAAAGAACAATAACAACAATATCAAAGTTTGGCCTCATAGTCAAAATGAAATTGCTAATAAGCAAACGAGAGAGAGAGAGAGACAGAGCGCGCGTAAGCTTGTATGTTGTATAACTGTATGTTTGTGTATGCGTATGGGGAACAGAAGCATGAGCTTGAAAAAAAATAAGTAAAAAGAGAGGCAGAGTGAAAGAGAGAGGGAGAGCGAACGAGAGAGAGAGAGAGAGTGAGAGAGTGAGAGGGCAGCGCTTTTTGCCCAGCGGCGCGCGTCAATTTCGAGTTCAATGTCAAACCACAAAAACGACAACAACAAGAAAGAAGCAGATGATGATGACAACGAATAGGAAAATGGCAATGGGGCAGAGCTGGAGAAGCGGGGGGTGGGGTGGGGGGAACACACCAAAGAGGCATGATGAAGCTGTATTTTGATGGGGCGGACAGTATGATTGGTTTGTCGCAGCAGCAGGAGGATGATGGTGGGAGAGAAGCAGAGACAGAGTGAGAGAGTGAGAGAGAGAGAGAGAGAGAGAGAGAGAGAGAGGAAGGAGTGTTGTGTATTTGATGTTTGGTGTTTCGTGTTTGGGGAAAAATTGCCTGCCCCTTGTGCGAATTACACAGGCACACACCGTCAATGGACAACAACATTAATATTAACATTAACATTAATACAATATTAACATTAACATTAACAGCAACAGCAACAACAACAACAACAACAACAGCAACAACAAATGTGATAGGCAATTCGCCAGTTTGCGGACTGGTGGTATCGGTAGCCGGAGGGCGTTAAACTTCACGGTCATGGCTTTTTCTTTTCTGTTTCTGTTGAAGGCGATGGCAATGCGATGGTAGGGGGGTTAAATACACGCATACATACACACATACACATACACACATACATGCATGTATACATACATATGTGATTGATAGCGCGACCACGAGCAATATGATGCATGATGATGGGCCACTTTATGGGTTCTTCGTTGAGTCTGGGTAGGTGGGTAGGTGGGTGGGTGGGTGGCCGGTTGGTTGGGTGGGGGTGGGGGTGGAGCTGGGACTGGGGCTGGGGCTAGTGTGCGAGCGCCTCCGTCAGAGGCTAATGACCGATAAAAATAAGCACGCGCCCATTGACGACGACGCTGTGACTGATATGACAACCCGCTGGCAATCTACAAGACGCAAGACGTTTGGACAGACGGCGAAACGGTTCAAGAAAGAAAGAGAAAGAGAGAGCACAAGAGTTGTTGTCAGGCTGCAAAAGAACTGATTAAATCCTAGTATGATAGAAGCTAGAAACAAGCGGTAAAAGCAGAGAAACCAAAGAAAGCCAAGAAATGTGGAAGCACAATGTGAAGGGATCTCGTAAAAACAAGTAATAATAAATAAAATTAAATAAATAATTAAAATACCTTTCTGTATGTATGTACACAGATATACACATACATACATACAAACGAAAAGTCAACTATTAAACAAAAGATAAAAGAATTTGATAAGGAAAAAATAAATTTGCAAAATCGAATTAAAACTATCACAGAAAATTGTGAAATTGCAACATTTAATGTATAATTTATTTATTTATTTACATATATTAATAAAATTGTTCAGTTTTATTATGGAAATTAAAAGTAGGAATTTTTCTAAACTACAAATCAAATCAAATTGCGATCAATACAAACACAAGAATTTTAATAAAAAATAAGACAAAAATTACATAGAAAAATAATTAATTAATATTACAATTATATTGTCAAAATATAAAATAGAAAATATTAATCTTAAATTAAATAAGTTTAAAAATAATAAGTACATACAATGGATATATATACATTTAATATTAAAGTTAGAAATAAAAATGTATTCTATCTATAATACAAAAAAAAAGAAAGAAACTGACAGAGAAAAATTAGCAAATAAAAAAATAAATGAAAGGAAGAAAAATATAAAAATGAATTTAAAAGTAATAAATAAATATATGAATAAATTGAAATAAATAAAAATAAATGATATAATTAAAAAGATTAGCTAAACGAATTGGAAACCAAAAGAGAAAGAGAAAAATAAAATAAATATGAACTTGAATTTAAATACGAATACGAATGTGAATAGGAACTTGAATAAAAATACGAATAATAATAATAATAATAACATATGGGTAAAAGAGGAACAGGAACAGGAACAGGAATAAAGAAAACAGGAAGACAAACAACATAGGGTACGGGTACATACATACATACATATGAATATATGTACCATATACATGTGCATACATATGTACAATTCAATATATGTATATATACATATGTATGTGTATGTATTTGCATCTATAAAGCACAAGCTAAATTGTTCGGGTTGTCGGTCGCGCATTCAACCCTAACCTCAGACAATATTAAAACTATGCACACAGTGCAGCAGCCATACTCTGCCCCGCCCCGTCCCGCTGTGCCCAGCAGCTACCCTCCAACCCCGCCATCCAATTGGTGGCAACAAATTTGCAACTGCAAAAAAGTAACAAAAACAAAACAAAGCAAAGCAACAAAAACAGAAAAAAAGGAAAAACGCGCGCAAAAAGTGCACAGCGAAAATGACAACAACAACAAAAATAACAACAACAAAAAGCGAGCAGCACAAAAAAGAAGAAGAAGAAGCCGCGGACTGAGCGCGAGAGTGATAGGGAAGGAGTATATCGGGAAATGCCCTGTTGCGACGACATTACGTCACGGCCCTACCAAGCGAGGGAGCCGGAGACTAAGAGAGAGAGAGAGAGAGTGTGTGTGTGTGTGTGAGAGAGAGAGAGAGAGGGAGAGAGCGAACGAGCGCGCACACGTTAGCGAGAGAACTTGCGAGTTCAACGACCAGCACACATTTTGGTGTCCAACAAGCGCCAAACAGCTGTGGGCTAACAACACATTGTAAGAACTTTGGGGTTACACAGTTAGACGGAGAGTGTATGTGTGTGTGTGTGTGTGTGTGTGTTTGTGTGTTTGTGCGTGCACAAGAGGGAGAGAAATATAGCAGCAGCACCCCGCACTTGCCGCACAGCTAACGCAGCCCTTGTATACGCAACGGCACGGCATACATTGAGGCTCCTTTCGGGTTGAACAACCTTTGGCGACCCTGAGAAGAGGTCAGCAACCCCTACAACAAACGCACAACAGCCGCCGCGCGCTCTTTCGCTCTGCGGCTCGCTCTTTCACAGCTCTTACTTTGTGCGTGCGTGTGTGTGTGTGCGTGCGTGTGTGTGTGTGTGTGTGTGGTGCGGTAGGACCTTAAGAGGCGCACAGTCCAGGGCGTAAGGGAGCATTATTGAGCGCCGACTCGCTCTTTATTATAACTGCTGCTGCTGCTGCTGCTGCTGCTGCTGCTGTTGACGGAAGTCTCATTCTCCCTCTCTCTCTTTCTTTCACTTACTCTCTTTCGGTTGTTCTCTTGTGTGGCAAGCTAAGTCGCAACGGGGAGGCAGGCGGCAGCTGACTGTGCTTAGTGGCAAGCATGATAAACTTGGACGGGACGCTTTGGCTTTTGCTCTTGCTTTTGATTTTGCTTTTCGTTGCGTCGTTTTTATTTTTATTTATTTATTCGTTTTTGTTGTTGTTGTTGTTGTTTGTTATTCCTTTATTTTTATTTCGCCGGTCGTTGCCCGTGTGTGCATTTGTGTGTGTGTGTGTGTGTGTGTGTGGCAACTTTGGGGTCGTTCCTGGTCGTTATCCTATATACCGAGAAAAATCTATTTTTATTTTGCATGCCTTTTGCTGTTTCTCCCTTCTTCCCTTCTTCCCTTCGGCCCGTCTGCCCTTCTACCTGCCAACTGTGCCTCTTGCTCTCTTCTTGCCATGCCACGCCGCGGCATTGCCTGATGCCTTTTGGTGGTGACGTGTGGTCGGTCGGTTGTTCCGTCTTTCCGTCTCTCCGTCGGTTGGTTGGTTCGTTGCTTTGTTACGCTTTTATTTCCTTTTGCTTTTTTTTTGTTTTTGTTTTTGCCTTCGTCTTGTATTGTTTTTGTTGTTGTCATACCCTGTGCCATGGGGTATTATAACATTATTATGAATTATGTAACACATTGATATCCAAAATCCAGTGCACGTTTCTTAAATTGTCCCGTCCCAAATAATGACACGAATTAGATACCCTGTAATGCTTACAAAATTGCCGCGTGTCTTTTACAAACTTGGCGGGGAAATAAAAAATGTATTAAAAGCTAAAGTTAAAATATAATTAATATATTTGTATTATTCTTTTTTTTTTTTTTTTTTTTGGTAATTGTAAACGAAATTTCCTTTTTTTTTTAATTGTCTTCATAATTAAATTTTCCAATTTATAGGGATAGGGAGAGAATTGTAATATTGCATACATACAGTTGTTTAATACATATGTACATACATACATATACATGTACATAAATCTGTCTGCATATTTTTAATAATATTATGTGTATATGGATTTTATAGTTTTAGGCTAAATAAATAGAAATATATTATAAAAAACATTATGTGCAGTTTATTGTCCAATAAACACAGTATAATAATAATTTAAATTTTTGTTATTTTTGTTTTTTTTTGTAAACTTAATTTTAAGTTATTTCAAAGATAGAATTTGTATCTATGGACTTTTTTTTTCTTTATATAAAATATGTATATACATTTTTTAAATTAAAAAATTAAATATTCCGATAATTTATTGAATCTTCAACTGCCTGAAAGATTCTGTTTTATTAGATTTAATTATTTACAACAAATTCGAAATGAAATTTGATTGATTTTATAATAACAATTGAATTGATTTTGTTTTTTGTTATGTTTAGTTATAAATATAAGAATTAAAGATTCTTATTAAATTCTTTAATATCTTTAAAATATTTTTTATTTATTTGCATCCATTTGGTGTGTGATGATTGATATTGAATTGCAAATTGAAATATTTTGAAATTATTTAAATATTAATTTTGACACTCTGTATATTAAAAATAATTATTACAGGGTATCCTAAATTGTGTATCTGCATATACATATGTATATAAGAATCAGAATTAATAGTTAAGAATCTATACAAAATAGAGATACAAACATTTTGTTCATATTTATAGTATGTAATATGCATTAAAATACGAATATTATGCAAATTATTTAAACAAATAATGTTCTTTTTTGCAATAGCAAATATATTTTTGATTTCACTCTCTCTCGCTCCGTCTCTCTTTCTCTCTCTTCAAGTAATTATATACTCTGTTTAGATGTGATGATGCCACTGTTTTACTATGTATTGGCTCAAATTATAAATGTTATTTTAAAATAATATCATCTTTTTTTTGTTACTAATAATAATTAAAATATATAATTATTTACTTGTCCTGTGGGTCATTTTAATCCATCAACACTCTCAGTCAATCTCCTTGGGGCTCTCATTTCCTATCAGTCTCCAAAGGGCTTGATTGATTTTTCAATGTTTGTTTAAAAATTTGGTTTTTTGTAAAATGCTTCAAAATGCGTTTAAACAATTATTTGTGCGTAACATTGATCATAGTATTATAATCGATTTTCCGTAAATATATTCTTCTCTAAGTGGCAAATGTTACGAACTTTTGTTCAAATACATATCTAAGATCTAAATAACATTTTCGATTTTGTTTATGATCTACTAATCTATGTCTTAAACATTCTATAATAATAATTATTATATTCTTAAAGATCCAACATTTTGATCAGTTAACTGCTTTGAAATATAATATTTTCCTTTATTTTGTTGTTTATTTCATTTTTTGACATCTTGCATTATTCTTCCGGATTTATTTTTCTTTTGTTTTTTGTTATTTGTTGTGTTTTTAGTTTTCTTTTCTTCTAGCGGCAGCATTCAAAGTCGTTGGGGTCGACAGGTTCAGGAGGTCGATACGTGTCGGTTTCGTTGGGGGGCAGCAGGTGCCTTGGCAAAGAGTCCTAAAAGGGGTGGGGAGGGGAGCTTTGGGCGGCATAAGTACTTCTATATATACATATACGTATGTATGCATGTAGTGTGGAGTGTTTGGTATTTAGTGACATTTTAGAGTTCAAGTTGCGACAGTCGACACACAAGTAGTTCCCCCCTCCCCGCACCACCCCCTCTCATTCTCTTTCTATCCACACGTGTCCAACAAGCTCCCCTCGCCGCCTAGCGCCTAACATTATCCGCCCATTTGTGACCCCTTCCTTTGGCCCTTATGTGTGTGTGTGTGTGTGTGTGTGTGTGTGTGTGTGCCTTGTGGAACGTACTTTGTTGACCTTTCTTGCTGACTGTGTCTGACGTTGTCGCTGTCGCTGTCGTAGTCAACGTTGACGTTGACGTTGACGCTGCTGACGTTGTTGCATTCGCCGGGTTAATGAAACCGATTGACACACAAACACAACAACAACAACAACAACAGAAACAAAAACAAAAGCAATTTCAAAACAGAAGTCAACGTAAGAGGCAAGTCAATCAACTTGCTAATCAAGAGAGCTTTGCAAGAGCATCAGCAACAACTTAAGAGAGATTTTTTACCGCGTCACTTAACTTAAGAGAGCGGAAAAGATTTATCATCGACTGTGGCCATAAGGAACAAATCATAAAGAGAATATGGATTTCCTTTAAAAACCACACACGTTTTTTTGTTTTTTTTTTTAATAAAAACCTAAGCCCGAATTAAGAAATTTGTTCAATTACTTAAAATAATTATGAATAAAAATATATTTGCTTGTGTATGTGTTGAAATATTATTTACATTTAAATACATGGATATATTGTGGTTTATGTCTTAACTAAATTGATTTTATGTATTCATGCAAGCGCGCTGTTAACATTATGTTTTACAACAATGTTAACAGAGTGTGAGCTTTTATTGATTTATACAGAAAGCTTTTTAGTAGTATTGATAGCGCCATCTGCTGGGCAGCTACAGCATTTAACCGTTGTGAACATCGCCATCTAGGCGACAGCGAGCAAAAACTATATTGTATGTAATAAGGTTGTTGTACACGCTAAAGCCAGCTGAGACACATTTGACCAGGAACAGAACCAAATCAAATTATAAAATTAAATAAATTTTTAAATAAATAAAATGTGAATTATTGTTATATTTTTTTGAGTTATTTATTTTTTAATTAATAAAGAAAAAATGGTTGTTTATTGCAGCACCCGTCTTGCCCGCGTCCACAGTGTCAATGTGAATATTGGCAGTTATATTAATCGCACGGATCTGACAGTGCTCAGATCAGCAACAAAAACAACAATAATACGCAATATACGAACTAAAGATCGATTCAGAAGCAGCAGCAAGTACAGTACCGCGAAGAGGCTCGATATCAGAAACGATAGGTAAGTCGATAGAACATTTTATTGATCGAAAATCGGTTGAGTCCCATCAATATTAGATTTCTGCACATGAAAAGGAGTTCTTATTTTGTAAAGGGAAAGTTGGAAAATTCATGTAAACTATCAAAACATATTTATATACATATATATTTTATAATTATATCTTTTTCGTGTATTATTCGTTAAATTATTTTCTCAATAATTAAAACAATTTAATATTTATTTACATTTTCCTGATCCTCGATCTGTTATTTATTTTTATTGGTTCTATCACGAGTGACAATTGATTTTCTCCTTGAATTATATCGATTACTAATGCGATAGGCAACCAATAACCAATAACTCTTTATTGCTCATCGATTAATTTGCCATAACTGAGATTATAATTAATTTATGTGCTCTAATTTATTCCTTCGAGTTGATATCGAGTGATCTCGTTAGTCAACTCGATAACAGAAGTTTTGATCAAGGTTGTTGTTAGCCAAGTTGGCTTGAAGTCTTGGTAATCCTTGAGAGGTACAATGGACTCTGGCAAGCACAAATCTGTGCCAACAACCTTCGCAGTCATGCAAAATAAACCCGTATACGCACGTTCATAAATATTCAGTGGGGCGATTTCTGGGTGGTTTTTGGGTGGTTTCTGGGTGACTTTTTGGGGTGGTCTTTCAGAGGGTGCACAGTGTCTGGCATGTTATAGCGCCTTTTTTGAAGCACACTCCAAAGTACGTGACTTCGACTTTGCGTCGCTGTCGTCGTCGTCGTCGTCGATGCCAACGTCATCGTCAAAGAATCGCATGTGTTGACTGCGCCCGGACTGCTCTATGCTAGCTTGTTCTGGCCTGGCTTTTATGTAAGGCCAACTCATGTTACAGTAGCACAGCAGACCCCAATAGCAACCCCAACCCCAATCCCAATCCCAACCCCAACCTCAACCTCAACCATCAACACCCATCCACATGGACTGTCCTTCAGTCTGTGAGTGCAACGAACGCTGCCCTTTAACCTACATAGATGCACAAATAACCCAGCCAAAGCGTTCAACATTGCGGTATGTTGGAAGAGAAAGAGAGAGAGAGAGAGAGTGAGGAAGAGGGAGGGAGGATGGCAGTACAGTGGTTGTGTGGGGTGTATTGGGTGTCTTTTGTATGTAGCAAGTGAGTGAATGACGGATAATGGAAGGGAGGGGAGTGAAATTAAACGTATCCAATCGTATTCATCCAAAACTTTTTAATTTGTCAAGTAATCATCGTTGAATATATTCCATGTGAGATTTAGATGCGGATTATAAACGAATTAAAATAAAAAAAGTATTTACTTTTACTCAAGAATAATATTAATGATTAGTTTTATTAATATAAATCTGAATTCATCATAATATATGAAAACGAAGAATAATAATATTAAAAACAAAATTAAATTAAAATAAATTAAATAATACATGATTTAGAGTTAAATATTTTATTTTAACATTCTCTTATTTTCTATAATTGAAACTGACGACGGAGATTTCAAATATTTTTGTGACATTTTTTTTATATTAAAAATTATGAATTAAAAATTATTTAGAAAATTTGCAAAAAATGTGCATTCATAAATAGACTTTTATATAAATAGTATTTAGAGAAGATACATACATATGTATGTACATGTATTTATATTTATACATATGTATGTATGTTGGAATCTGGTGATATTTTTATTTTATTCAATTTTGTTAGGTTTTCAATCAATTTTAAAAGTGACAAAACTAACAAGCTTTCAATATTTATGTTATAATAGTCTTTTCATAGTTTTCCTTCATTTTTCCATAGTTTTTTTTTTCTTTTTGTTTTTGCTTTCAATGAGTTCCATTTTCATTGCGATAACATCAAATACTATCTTCAATTTTTCTTTATTTTATTATCTAAGGAAATGGCGTATTACCGGTTAAAGTGGTGCAGTACCGGGTGTGCTAGGGGGGGCGGGGGGCGGGGGGCTGGCAATGCATAAGAGGGGTAAAGTGGGGTGAGTGGGGTATGTGGGGGACCACATGGCACATGGACAAACGAAGCTTCCAGCTGGCAATCAATAGCAATCGCAGTCGTAGCCGCAGCCGCAGACGCCGCCGCAGCGGGACGCGGACATGTCTATTACGCCATCATCAAAGAAAAAAAAAAAAAAAACAGCAAAAACAAAAACAACAGCACACACAACTGCAGTAACAGCGACGTCAACGATGGCAGCGGCAGCGGCATCGGCAGCGACAGAGACAGCGACTAAAATATCTTCATGTTTAACTGCAAAACACAGAGGCATGCATGCGGTGGGTATGCATGTGTATGTGTTTGTTTGTTTGTGTTTATGTGTATGTGTGTTTGTGTGCTACTGATTGGTAAATGATTGTTGGTATTTGGAGGAAGAAGAAGAAGAAAAAGAGGAGCCAAGTGGAAGCGCAATGTTTTGGTTAGTTTTGTTCATTTGTTTCGCCTTGTTTTGCGTTGCTTCTATTTACATTTTCACGCTCATATGTATGTACACACATACATACATGCATACGTAAGTGCATATATATGCGTTGTTGGCGCCGACGCCAGCGTTATGACGCTTCTAGTTGCAGCGACAGCGACGCATCGCAGACGCGCTCAGACGAAAGCGAAAGGCCATTGTCCGGAATTTTGTTGACCTACTAAGAGGCAGAATGTAATGTACGAGAGGCAGATACATGCATACATACTATACATATTTACACAGATACATCCATCCAAATAGACACAAACGTACATGCATACATGTATGTATTTATACATGCACACGTAGGCCTTACACTGTCATTGCCGTTGTTGCCGAACGTCGCAACGTTTACGAACGAAATTAAACGAAGCAGCAAACGAAAAAAGAGCTTTTTTAATACGTAAGCTTTTGCTGTTGTGTGCGTGCGCTCATGTTCTTTTTTGTTATTTTGCTATTTTTGAAAGTTTGCCGCAGCAACAACAACAGCGAAAATCTAATGCTCTGCACTTTCGATAACAATAACGTCAAGTCTATTGAGCATGTCATTCACCTTTTGGCCGCCGTTCTCTTGGCTCTCTTTTTGGCATTAGCCTCGCTGCAGCTACAAATGTATATATATACATATATACGTATGTATGCATACATATACAAATGAGCGTAGGTTCTGCTTTATCTGTTTTATGCTCACGTCGCGCTCTCATTTTCACCGCTCTTTTAATCTCTCTCTTTGGCTGTTTGGCTTGTAAAGCTGTGCTTTAAGCATTTATGCTTTAACCGGTGGGTGCTGTCCCTTGTTATGGCTTTGAAATGCTCATTTGCTGCTGCTCTCTTTCTCTCTCTCTCGCTGTTGGACGCTGCGCAGCTGACTTAACGCCTACGCTGCATAATGCACAATGCCAATGGGTTGGCGAGCCTTTAAGAGCGACAAGGAAGGGATATATACATACACATACACACTTAATAGAAAATGAAGTTTTATCGTCATATTTAATGAGCTATAATAAATAATATGAATACGTGTGTGTGCGTTTAATTTTGCTGTATCTTTTTGTTTTTTTTTCTTTCTTTCTGTTTTTACTTTCTCTTGATAAATAGAAAATAATTATACAAATGCATACTTATTGACATGTTCATGTACAATAGTATGTAGTGTATGTGCATGTATTTATATATGTACATGTATGTACACACGCTTATTAAAGCTAGAACACCATCGATAACATCGATTTCTTGCAGTACAAGCTGTTAATCGAATTTATTTACTTTATCTACATACATATGTATGTACATACATACATATTTAACAAGAAAATAAAAATAAAAAGACTTACATTATCTTACGTAGGCCGCAGATAAGATGTATATGTATATCTATGTATATGTGTATGTATACTGATTAAATTAGCTGTGCTATAGAGAAATACTCTAACGTAATCTGCTTAAAAAGTACAAAATGATTGGATATTATTAATTGATTTTGTTTTGCAAAATATATTCTGATATATGCATTGTATTGTGCATACATATAGTACATACATACATACATCATATAATTTAATCTTATTTGTATATTTATGTAAATACTTAAATATACAAAGCTTATGGTTAATTAATTAAGATTTAACATTCTTTTTCTACAGCTGAGCATAGGGAATTGCATTCCTTTCTTCCGCTTAGTTGTATACTTGTATGTATGTACAAACATATATGCATACATACATATATACATATGTAATACATATATACATATTTGTATTTATATCTTTTGCTCGCTCTTTTCGCTTTCGCTCAACTGCGCGCTCTTCATTCGACTCTCGGTAATAGCTACAGTTACGCTCAGCTGCACAGAAAGTTCAAATCCACAGCAAATGCACAGACAAAAAGCACACGAAAAGCGCACCCCTCTTCCCCCCCATCCCTTTTAACGAGCCAATGTGCAGCGCCAGCAGGCGACCTAACTTGGGTAACTTTAGCGAGCTTTAACCTAGTTTAAGGTCATTTCCAAGTCAAAGACAATCAACAAACTCATGGGCAAAACGAGAGGCGGATGAACGCATGTTCGTACATACAATGTATGTATGTATGTATAAATTTGTATCTATGTTTGTATATATGCACATGCATACATACAATATCTGTGTATTAGAAGACTTTTTCTGTTGCAATCGCCGCAATTTTGTTTTGCGCGCTTTTCGTGTTTGACATTTGGCGTGCAGGTAAAACGAAAAAAAAAAACAAAATAAAACACACACACATACACACATACAAACATCACATTAAAGGTTTTGAAAAAGAGAGAAAGAGTGAGAGAGAGAGAGAGAAGAATAAAGTAGTAAAATAAGAAAAATGCATTCTAGCTGCATATGTATATGTGCGATAAGTCCACTCTGTGTGTGTGCACACATGCATACATGTATAGGTACATGCATTATTTAGATGTGTGAGTTTATGTACATACATATACCATATATTAATGTGCTTGTGTGCTTTTTGTCAAGGACTGACAAGGAGAGCCTTCTCACATGCACAAATATGCATTAATACACAAACTTACGTACATACATGCATACTCACACTAACACATATGTATTTTAGTTTAAACTGTGTATGCAGGCATATAAAATTCATTTTTAAATACTACATTTTCTGTTTTATTGTGCGTTTTCTTAACTCATTAGAGACGGCAGTTCTTATATAAATATACATATACATATACATATATGTTATACATATATGTTAATATATATACATACATATAAATGTATATGTAATTATCGCTTTTTACGCATCTCAATGTTTTATTTTTATTGTTGTCTTGACCATCCCCAAACTTAAGGTTACAATAATCCTTGTATGTTATTATGAGAAACTGATACATACATACTTACATATACATATCTATGTACACATACATAGTAAATGTATATACATACATGATTAGCTCACTCTATATTATCCATTGCCCAATTTCAATGTCCAGCTCATTATTGAACCTGTCTCTGTTTGTTCTTGATTCTCTCTCTCATTCTCACCCATTCATTCTACATGCCATACGCATAGTGCGCCGCGTCAACAAAAACAAAAAAAATATTAACTTTTTTCTCGTAGCTTATTTTTTTTTGTTGTTCGCTGTCAGTGTCAACAGCGACGTCGACGTTGGTGATAATGAAATTGAAATTTCATTGCTAATTGCGTTTAATATTTATAATTGACCTAAATAATTTCTGATTGGCTTGACAAAAGCAACAATGTATAAGCATAAAGAGCTACAACAAAAATAAATAAATAAAAACAATAACAAATATGCATATATGTATGTATATATGTATTACTCTCATATGTATGTATGTATATATGTACAGTATATTTTGGCAGAACGAAAGCGACTAAAATATTTTATTAAAGCGCAGAAATGGGGTAGAAAATCAGCTGCTTGCTGAAATATCGCCAATCTTTGTTTATGAATGTATGAACATACATTTGTACCTGTATTATGTACATACATATGTAGATATATACATATAATACATACATAATTAATATTGGATAACAGTTTTCATTAACGTATGTATGTAAAACTGCAACAACACATTTAAAATTAGTGAAAACTTGTTAAGCGAACAGAATATTTAAAATAAATATATGTATGTATGTATGCATGTATGCATATACATACCTACCTATACATACATATACATATGCACATGATCACTTATCGATACGCATGAAAATTTGCTTTAATTTTTTTGTTGTAGTTGATTTTGTAATTGAGTTATTGTTATAGATATTTGCATATCTATAAATTTTGAATTTACCGTTCCAAAACCGTTCAAATGTTATTTAGGTGACCCCGAACTTTACAGACTTGCATACATATACATTTGTACATACACCCATGTACATACACACGTGCATATGTATGTATGTGTTTGTTGGGATCGTCTGCTATCGCATCTGTTTTTTCTCTTATAAATAAATACTACCTCGGTATACGAGTAGAGTATGCACTATGATCTTATTATGTAGTATGTATGTGTATATGTATGTATATACATACATGTATATTGTCAGTACATAAGCACATACATAGATACATCGAAACGAAATACATTTATTCGCATAAATACTTTTTTTTACATTTTTTCTGAATTAATCAACATAGTAAATATTTTAAGTATTGCTAAAATATTTATTCAATCGCTTGCAAATGAATTCTTAATCTAAAGGGTATTCGATATTCGATGATGCATTGGAGCATTCACACAGTTTGTTATGTTTATCTTCGCCTCGCCTTGGCTTGGCTTTAGCACTCTTTCGCTCTCGCATTTTACATGCAAAAAAAAAAAATAAAACAAAATAAAAATTGTTTTTGCGCTCTTCGCCCTGTTCCGATGCTCGCCCGTCTCGCGGCAAAAGTAGGTGAAAGGTCTTCAACCTTTTTGCTTGAAAACAAAATTTGTATAGTGCATGGCCAAAAGGGGGCGGGGCGGGCGTGAACATTTCCATCTGTGTGAGTGTGCATTTGTGTGCTTGTAATGCAGTTCTTGCCAGTTGTTGTTATTGTTGTCGTTGTTGTCGCTGTTGTTTTCAAGCAATAAAAGTAAAATAAATTAAATGTATGTATGCACATATGTATGTATGTATGTACACATGAAGAAGCAACCAAGCAAAGTGCATGGCCAGGTGTAATGTTAAGGGGAAGTACGAAAAGTGGAACCAAAAGGTTCGACTGATTGACTGATTGACCGACTGACTGACTGACTGACTGATTGTTCAAGCAACAGAACGAGTAACAACGAATGCAGCTGCAATCATTTTGCTATTTTTAGTATGGCGAACAGCTAACGGCAAATAGAAAAAAGCAAATAAGAAAAAAGAAATATATATATTTATATATATACATATACATACATAAACATATGTATGTACGTACATACCCATACACAATTACAAAAACAGCCTGGACTTGGACCTATCCCAATAGCCCAACGCACGCGGCAGGTCGCGTGAACGACAGCGCTGGCGCCGCGACGCCAACGCCAACGACGACAGCGACGACGACGACGACAACGACGACGACCACATTAACGATGCTTCGTGCAATTTTTCCTTTTCGCAATATATTATAAGTACAGTCTGTCAAGTATCAGTTCACACATAGAAGAAAAAGTATTGTGACTTCATATGTAAAAATATCCAATTTTGATTCAAATTTAACTATTTTGTTTGATGCAAATTAATAGTGTAAGGTATTTTAAATTAATATTTAAAAAAAAAAAAATAAGAACAACAAAAACCAACATTACACATGCTTGACACTGTCAAGAAACTCTGTAGATACCGCGTTATTCTAGTCTGCCTTAAAATAAGTCTCAGGTTCAGACTCAGGATCCGTTTCAATCTCAGGTTCAGGTTCAGTAATTTTTAATATTAACTTAAAATACCTTATACTATTAATCTGCATTAAATTTCAATTAAAATTGGTTAATTTCACATTTAAAGACAAAAAACTGCATTTTTCTTCTATGTGTAAACTGATACTTGACAGACTGTATCTGTTTCTATGTGTGTGTGTGTGTGTATGTTCTTTTATATGTATTTGCTTTGCTGTTTGAAAGATTGCTGAAAGCTTTTCTGCAAAAATGAGAGCGTTGTAAATACATATATGTATATCCAAATATACTTACATATGTATGTATGTATGTATGTATGTAAAAAGCTTTTCGTTTAAATGCACTTATCACCAAAATGTAGACAGACAGCGTATGCAAAATGTCCCTCACCGCGACCCTCAAAAGCTTTTGTATGCTCTATACAAAGAGAGCAAGAAACGAAGAGTGAGAAAGACAGCGAAATAGAGAAAGAGAGAGAAAGAGAGAGAGCGAGGGAGAGAAAGGGAGAGAGGGAGATAGACAACTGGCGCAGACATAGACATTGATTTTCTGTGTGTGTGTTTGTGTGTGTTTTTTCTTAACTTTTCTTTTACAGTAATAGCTTATCTGCCCTGAAAAATACCCTGTTGCCCAGGGCTCTGATAAACCTTAGGCAAATGGTTCCATCTTCCCCTAGTTCCCAGGCTTTTCAATACCAAAAATAAATCCCAGGGTCGCATAATATTGTCATTACTCTATTAGTAGTCCTAGGTCAGTGACTTTCTCATCGATCTTTGCCTATTTATCATCTTCCACCTGTAGCAACATACGATTTTTATAGTTTTTTTTTAGTTTCTTCAAAACGAATATAAAAACAAAACAGAAAATGATTTTTACTGTTATTTTCTTTGATCCTTTTACAGCCATTCCCATAGCCTTCTTTGCAAAGCGGGATTCGCAGCCATTGACGTTGCCTCAGCAGCCGCTGCCTCGCTTGTAGTTAAATCGGTGAGTACAGTGATCGCTCTTTATAATAAACCTTACATACATATGCTAGCAGTAAATTTTTTTTGGTTTATAAATAACTCTATTTTTGTGTGTGGAAAATTAAAACAAATTAACCTCATTATCATAATTTTCAAATAAAATAAGTATTAAAGCAAGTATGATATTTCAAATAAATCAATTTTATTTGGTTAGAAAACGATTTAGTAAATACAGTAATAAATACTTATAAAATTAATGTATACAATTGATTTCTTTGAATAAAAATAAATGCAAAATCACACATTGTTAACAACAAACAATATTTTTATTTTTATTTATTTACATTCATATTTATTTATATAATTTTAGTTTTTTCGATCATTGATACTATTAATTATGTTATATAACCAGAAAGTATGCTATAAAATATGTTAAGTTAAGTTCTCCTTCCATTTGAACCGAAACCAAATTCGAATTTTGCAATTGTTTTACGTTCTTTGATTAAATACCTACATACATATATGTATATGTATATATATATATATACATACATAAGTGAATAAGTGTATGTACGTATGCACGTACAGTTAACGAATAATTAATACTCTACAATTATAATGATAATGACAAAAAGCCACTGTAACTGCAACTGTAAAAACAAGAAAATCAAAAGGTAAAATAGAAGCACAGAGGCAATAAAGAAAAGCAAATATAAATACAGACATGCATACGCACACACACACACACACTCATACGTACGTACGCAATAGAGACAAACCGACAGACAGGGAGAGACATGCATACTGGCATGTATGTATGCACATGTGTGTGTGTGTGTATTGTATGATTGCATGTATGCATGTGTGTATGTGTATGTAGAAGAAGAGAAACTGTGCCAATGCCCTGACAACGGCACAAGGTGATGATGCAAACTACAGTCGCAGCAGAGCTCTTAGCAGAGCTGTTAGCAGAGCTGTTAGCTGCCGACGTCAGTGACGCGAATTGCGAATGATGGGCGCACATGAGAATAAGAGATGCATATAGAATGAGTGAACAGTGCAGAGAGATATGCGATGTGATGGGGAATAAAGAGTTAAAGGCGGAGATGTACGTATGCAAGTATGTATGTATGTACATGTCTATGCATGTATGCATGTGTGTGCAGCTGAAGTGTGTGGGAGTCGGAGTCAGCTGGCATGCTGCAAAACAAAAAAAAAAACAAACTAAAAACGAATACCAAAAGAAGAAAAGTTAAAAAGAGAGCAAAGAAAGAATGTATGTATGTACATATGTACTATATATTTGTTGTTGCATGCATGTATATATGTATATGCATGTAGGTGCAACATGACATGCCACATACTGCTTCAAAGCTACCCGCCCCCCAGTCGGTGGTTAAAGGCAGACAGAACACCCTCATCACACATACATATGTACATACATACATATGCATGCACTCAGCCCCCACAGCGACGACTTGGCTTGGCTGTTAATAGAGTCAATGTGTGTGTGTGAGTGTGTGTGAATGTTGTGCATGTACATGTGTGTTTGTGTTTGTGCCATCAGGAAGGCCGGGCACGTTGTTGTCGAGGCCGTTGGGTGTTGCTAAATCTCGCCGATGCAGTGGCGGTGGTTGGTGGGGGATGGGGGAAGGAAGTGCTAGAGCTAGGAGTGTTGGCTAAGAGGAGGGTAAATGGAAAGGGGACAGAAGGGGGAGATCACTTCGGATGCAACGTTGTTGTTGCAGTGCAAACAAGGAAGTAAATTTTACAAAATGAACGCTGTCAAAAAAGAGAAAAATACTAGCAGACGAAGCTAGAGGCAGAGACAAAGGCAAAGACAGACGTTGTGCATGTATGTACATACATACATACATACATACGTACATACATACATACATACATACGTTTTTATGCACGTATCTGCATATATGTATACATACATTTGCATGTAGCTAGAGCGAGTGAACAAGACTCAAGTGTACATTTTGCCAGTTTTTCTTGTTGTTGTTTTTGGTGTTTGGTTTTGTTTTTGCTTTTGTTTTTGTTTTTTCTTTGTGCAAGTGTTTGGTTAGTGCAACTTGGCCAAAACCCTTTTCAGCGACCGCTAAAACCGAACCAAGCAACTTCAAACACTTTCAACTTCTTCACCAACTTTTGCTTATGCAATGGAAAGTGGCTCAAAACGAAAAGAAAAAAAAAGCAAAACATGAAACAAAAATCAAAGCAGCAACAACAAAAACAAAAACAAGGAAGAATATGTACACAAAAATTGCATAGAAAGAAATATACATTAATAACTGTATTTGTGTATGTATTTTGTTTCCGTTCTATGTATGCATTTATGTACATATTCATATGCTAAATACATGCATCATATACATATATACATACATATATACACACACACATAGCTATTGACAAGTAAGCTATTAACCGTTGACTTTTAGTTAGAGATTTGGCTCAAAACAAGAATTTTTTCCTTCCTATATTTTAGTTTTTAATTATTTTTTTAATAACAATCTTAAGATTAGAGAAGATGAATAGAGAGAAGAAAAAGAGAGAAAGAGAGAGAAAGAGATAGTGTGTGTGAGAAAGAATGAAAGGGAAAGAAAGAATCTTAAGAGATTATTTTTCCAGATTTCTGCGACATTTACTCCATCTTGAAACTTAATTTTGTTTTTTGTAAATAATAATTTTAAAATACACATTGTGAAATAACATACATACTTCAAAAAGTTATAAATTTATTACAATTGAATTTTTAAATAAAAAATAATCTTTTGAGCGAAAGCTTCGGAATTTTCTATGCACAGCAGAAGGACATATTGATAATATGATTTATAAAAGAGACATTTGTCTGTTATACTAAATTATAAGATAAATTATTGTATTCTAATTCTTAAATAATTATTAAATTATAGCATACATATGTACATATTTAGATTATACATTTTCAGATATTGTTTAAAATTTATTTTATTGTTAATAATATTTAATTAGGGACACTTTCCTACTAGTAAGTCAATGAACATATAATTTATGATAATCTTTTTGCTTTTTTTTATTTTGGGTAAAGGGCATCGTTTAGTCGTGTTCATTTTGATTATGTGTGTGTGTGAATGTGTATGTGTGTGTGTATGTTTTTATTTATATTTATATTTTTGTGTGTGGGTTTGATTGCATTTCATTCGCTTGGTGGCTGCCAACAGCCGCCATTGACTCGTTGACCGAGCGACTCACTGAACAAACTATGCGCGTATGTACATACATATGCACACACACACAGATACACTAATAAATATGTATGTACATATGTATGTACATATGTCGATACGTATTTGCATGGTTTTTTTTCGTCTTCTTCGTTTCTGTTCAGCGTGCAATTGCGCGCCACCTTTGAATTGAAATTTGTAAGCGAAATCGAAAGTTCAATAAACTTTCACGTAACATCGGCAAATTGTTAACCATTTTGCTGCCGATGACAATGATAATGAACAAAGTAATGAAGAAAGAGATGATAGTAACGATGATTATAATAATGAGGATGTTCATTGTGCATTTTGTTGTTATTGGGCAGCATTAAATATTGAATATACATACGCATATACACTTTAGTTTGTCCTATGACTTCAATTATTAACAGTAGTTTTATCGATATTATCGATAACTAAAACGATAAATACCCGTGAATATTAATAAACATGAAATTGATTAATTTATAATAAAACAAATTAAAAATTATTAAATGATGATGCTCTCAAAAGTATGCTCTTGAGGCTACAATTATTACGCATACGCCGTGTGATATTAAGTTGAAAAGTTCTGAAAAAAATCTGAAAATTAAATTAAATTTCCAAAATACGAAGTGTATAATTATTAAACTATTACATTTGATAAGCATCGTTCGTTATTGAATGGTATTTAACATTCAATTTAAATCAAGGATCGATATTTTAACAAATTTTCACCGTATGCTATAAAATTGAATATTATTAGCTAAAAACAAAAAGGTTTTCAAAGTTATGACTTTTATTTAAAATTTTTATTATTATTTTGTAAATGTATTTTGCATGTGTGTGCACATACATACATTGAGAAACTTTTGCATTGCCAATTTAAACAAAAACAACAAAAAAAAGAGAGAAGAAGAAACATTTGCTTGTTGTCTTCTGCATTTGAAAAAGCTTTGATTCACATTGTTGTATGTTTTTTACGCAAACGTTGGCTGAGACGCGCTGCTTACATACATACGTAGGTATGTATGTATGTGTGTATGTAGCATACACACATTGCATTGGCAAAGAAAGTGAATAAGTACGTAGCAAGCGCGCCGTGCACACGGAAAGAGTGAAAATGAAATGAAATGAAATGAAATTACATAAAAGTAATAACGAACCCAAAACACACACAAGCACACAACATACATACATATGCATGCATTTGTACATACATACATATATATGAGTGTATGTATAAAAGACACGATTAAAAGCAAAAAAAAAATGCAAAAGCAACAATCACATGAATGCCAATCAAGCAAAAATGTAACAAACAATAGCAACAACAATTACAAAAAAGAAAAACAAAAAACAATAAATAAAAACACGAAGAAAACAACAATAAAAAAAAAATTGTAACAGCAACATTTTGCTTAGAAGTAATCCAAACAGACAGAGAGAGAGAGAGAGACAGAGAGAGGGAGTGTGTGTGTGAGAGAGAACGCGGTAGCGGGAGAATCCTAAGAAAGAGAGAGAGAGAGAGTGCAAAAGAGAGCAAGAGAGAGCAGCTTTGAGATCGTCATTATGTCGTCATTGTATTACACATTCTTTTTCTCTCTCTTTTTTCTTGGTTGCGTTGCGTCGTTTTACTCTTAGCATTCCTTGCTTTGTGGCATTTGTGTGTGTTCTGCTGCCATCTTTCGCTTAGCCATCTGCCTCGCTACCGCTCCCTATCCCCATCTCTTTAGCTCTCCCTGTATTTGCTTCAGTGTCAGTTCTGCTCTTTTTGTATTTTGTTTTCGTTTTTTTGGTCTCTATGTCATACTAATTTTGGCTTTCACAACTATTCCCGTTCGTTTGGCCGACTCCTACATACATACATACAATACACATACATACATATATCGCCAACTTAACACACTCCGCTGCGCTACACTCCACTTCGCTTCACAACACTTCAATTTATTTATTTATTTATTTTTATTTATTTATGTATGTATGTATTTATTTTTTATTTTTTGTTTTTACAGTGCGTGCTTTGCTCTTGTCTGCTTCTTTCCACTCATTCGACGCTTTGCCCGAAATTGGGTCAGCCATTGAACCCGTTGCGACGTCTACACAAGCGTCGGCATTGGCGTTGGCGTTGCCGTCGCCGTTGACGTTCATGTTAACGCTGACGTTGGTGTTGACTCTGACGCTGACGCTAACGCTAACGTTGACGTAGACGTTGACTTTAGCGTCGATATTTTTTTTGGCTTTGGCATCGCTGCTTGCGACTGCGTCAGCGTCGTTGGCTTGGTAGACAAAAGAAAGCACGTGTTCTTGGCTTTTCGAAGATGATTTCAGATACAATACATGCACACATACACAAACTACACACATATGTACGTATATACATATACGAATATACATATATATATATATGTATGTATGTATATGTGGCTTGCTTAACGTAGACGATCATCATGAACTTTGTGACTTTGTGGCTTTTGCTTTTGGCCAATTCGTGTATGAAACTTAAGGTTATGGTCAAACGCAATAACGGTTTTAAACCTTATTTTTTTCGTTTTTTTTATCTCTCCTCATGCCTTGCCACGCCCGATCAAATAAAATGCATAAAAAAGACAAACAAAACGCAAAAAAAAACCAAAAAATTAACCGAAACCGAAATTTCACTTTCACATCAATTACGACGACGACGTCGACGTCGACGTCGCAGCTCAACGTTGAAGTACTGTACTTGAAAAAAGTTCAACTTATAAGCTTGTCAATGTGCGTATGTATGTGCGAGTGTGTATGAGTATGTGTGTGTGTGAAAGAGAGTTTTTTTTTTTCGAAACAGCTGCCAAGCCCTGCTGTCAAAAAGATGTTTAAACGTCGATCGCCAGTTTAACAGCTGACATCCCTAAACTTATCTATGTACATACATGCATACACATACATACGTATGTTTCCCTTCTCTCCGCCAATCCTTGAGATATATCTACATATGCATATATACATACAAATGTATCTCTGCATAGATATTCATATACTTGCTCCCTTCTCTATCGCTTTCTTTTCTTCTACCTTTTTTATATGTTTTGTCTTTTTTATTTTTTTTTTTGTTTTGGTTGTCTGCGGGTGGGCGGGTGTGCTAGGAGGTGGGGGAGTTGGGGTGGGGGAGGGGGGGGGGGTGGGGCAGAGGTTTGTACATTTATGCACAAATAAATACGTCTTATATATGAATGATTCATTCAAATGGGGATATTTCAGTTGACAGAGCGACAGATTTTCCCGCTCTTCGGTCATGTCAATGAACGCTTAATGACCAGCTTAACGCCCTTTTTTGTTGTTGTCTCCAAAAAAAAAGACAACAACAACAAAAACTGGAAGTTCAAGTGACCGAAAAGCAGCATGAAGAGTGCCAATCGCCTATACGAAACGCTGTGTGTGTGCAAAAGAGACAGAGCGAAGGAGACTGTGTGAGTTTTAACGGTTTTGCCGGTCGACCCTCAACTAGAAAGTGTAAAGGGCATTTTAAACAATTGCACAAGCCGCACTCGATATACCCTTTACAATTTATTATTAATAATTTACAATATATTATTATTTTCAAATGGAAAAAGTCATCTACAATTGCGAAAAAGAATTTTCGAAAACTATCTTGAACCGATTAAAAATATGTATTTGCTTATTGTATTTAATTTAATTAAATTTATTTTGAATTATATATTTTTAATTTTAAAATTTTACTTTTAACTTTTTAAAATTAAAAATTTTTTTTTGTTTTGAATTTATTATTTTGCTTAAATTTGTATGTTTTACTTTAACTTTTTAACCGTTCTTAGTTAATAGTAAGTAATTAATATTAAGTAATTAAATAAATAAATACATGTATATACATACATACTTATTTATATAGAAAAACCAGATTGGAAATATTTGAGTTTTAATAATTGTTTTTTGATTTTTTTTATTTAATTATTTAGTTTAAGTTTTTTCATTTTTAAATTTTTGTGGTTTTGAGTAAGTAAGTAAAGTTAGTTAATTTTTTTTAGTTTTTTCGGGTAATGTTGTCATAAGTGTCATACAATGTTTCTATAATAAATGCTTATTTAGTGTCTTGACTGTGTTGTTCGTTAATTGGTTAGTTTATTAGTGTTTTTTTTAGTTTTTAGTATTTTTTAAAGTTTTTTTTTTGTTTATGATTTTTTATGGATCGTTAAGGGTAGCGACCCAGCGCTTTGCATGGAGAGTCCAAATCGAAACCGGTTACCGTTACAAAGTTTTTAAAATTCATTTCATTTATGCATGTGTGTGTGTGTGTATTTTTGTCTTTTTCTTTCTTTGGGGGTCAACATGCATACTGCATACACGCGTGTATGTATGTGTGCATGCGTGTGTTAGATGCTGATGTTGTATTTCTTTCTCGCTCGCATTTTAAGCTTAAACATGACTTGTCGCACGCTTAACCCTTGCTCCCCCGCCGTCCCCCGGCGGCCACCACCGCAATGCCATCTTCTGCTGCAGCAACTAGTTTTATTTTTTCGCTTCATTCTCTCGCCCTTTGTTTATATATTTCATTTTCTTTTCTTTTTTTTTTGGTTGTCTTTTTTGGTGGTTTAATATGTGCGTATGTTGTTGGTTTTTTTTTGTTTTTTTGTTTTTTCACTTCTCTCTTTGTTTCTTTCTTTTTTAATATCATTATTATTATATATACATACACATATATACATATTTTTATTTTTATTTTGTTCATTTTTCTTCAGAAAATAAACTTGAACTTGCCCGTTCACTTTTACTCCATATCTTTACCTTTTTCCCCTCCCCTTTTCACTCTCTCTCTACCTGTCTCTTTTACTGTTGTTCTCTCTCTCTCTCTTTCTGGCTTGCTTTTTCCCTACGCCCGTTGTCTCAGATGCTTTGTGGCAGATTACATGGCATCACTGGACGTTGATCATGAAAATTTTCAATTCAAGTTTAGTGAAATTTAACGGTTAACATAAATGCGATCCGAGACCCGAAAAGGGAGCGAGACAGCCATATGGGGATCTTCACAAATAAAGACAGAGTAAGCAACATAGAGAGAGAGAGAGAGAGAGAAAGAGAGAGATTGGGGAGAGAGAAAGAGAGCGACAGAGAGAGCGTTAGTTAGATTGTTTAAATCAAGTTCAAAGTGCGTATTGATCGTAAATTACAGTTGAATAACAAAAAAAAAAACAAAAATAAAAACTGAAATTAAATACAAAAGAAAGCTAAATGAAATGAAATTAACGATTAAATAAGATCAAATATTATTTCGAAAACAAAAAACGATAGTAAAAAAATATATTATAAATAAATTGTAAAAGGTAAGAAAGTATTCTGATAATTGAAATTTGTATATTTATACTGATAAATCCAATATTAAAACTACAAATTATTATATTTAATTATTTGAAATTCAAATTCTTCTAAAAATATACAAAATATACTTAATTATTATTTCACAATGCATTCTATACTTTTTAAACTTAATATTTTTGTATATACTTCTATTTGTTATTTATTTATTTATTATATCTATATTGGCCTTGTTCCTTATAAAAAAAATTGCAACTGAAATTAAATGAAATGCAATTAATAATGAACTTATTTAATATAAAAACTTATTTTTATTGAATTAACAATATAAAAATGTTTGTAATTTTAGTTCTTATTTTACGGTCTGGCTTTGTATTATTATTATTATTATCGTATGAGACGTTAGATATATATACCCTGCATTTCAATAATTTTTTTCCGTTTCTCCAATGTATCTATAGATTTTGAAATTAACATTTTACGGGGTATTTAAGTGTGGTAGAAGTATAACCATTGGCAAATTATTTTAATTGTTGTTAATATAAAATTTTATATCTCCACTTTCTGTCATTTAGAATTACAGGGTATCTAAACGTAGTGTTCCTTTTAGTAGATGAAGGTTGTTTTTGTTATTTGTTTAGTCTGAAATCCCAAAGGTGATGATTATTTTCGGTTGCAGGGTATCTATGCGTTGTGCTTGTTATTGTTTGTGGGGGTTTGTTTCTTTTGCATATGATCAATTAGACTGCATTGCCACCGACTGGATGTTATGGGCCGTGTACCCTGTAAGTGTTGGGGTGCCATTATGGGGTGAATTGGGCGCATTAATGGGCCGTCTTGCACTTTGCTAGCCAAAACGCCTACGACAGCCGCCAAATGCGGCAGGCGAAAGTTTACTGGGACTATGACCGCTTAGAATGTCTATACACACACACACACACATACACATACACACATACACAGGCACACACACACACAAAACATACACACATACGCAACAGACTCTGAAACGTGAAGCAAAGAGAGACCATTGGGTTCTGTTCAGGGGGTGTTAGGTTAGGTTGGTCTAGCGGAGTGTAGAGACAAAGAGAGAGAGAGGGAGAGAGAGAGAGGGAGAAATAGAAATAAAGAGAGTGAGCGAGTGATGGAGGGGGTGGGGGGATGGGTGGGTTGAATTGGATTCAATGCAGAATCGCTGGGGGCCTCATAAAAGTGTCTGCTGGCAGTGGCACTGTCTGTGTATGCGTGTATGTGTGTGTATGTATGTGTGTGTGCGTTTTGCTGCGCTTATCTCAGAGTCGTTGCCTTGAATGTAGGGCAGTAGTTGGCACTCGAAAGTTGTTGTTGTTGTTGCTGCTGTTGCATAGAACGATGCATGTTGCAGCTCATGTCCCAGTCCACATATAGATGCACCAAGTGTATGTATAAATATATGTTTATACATACATACATACATACATGTATTATTCATGCAGTTTTTGTTGCTTGTTGCGGGCAAAGTCATTGACTTTTTACGTTTTTGCCTGTGACAGACACACACAAACACACACACACAAACACACACACACACACACACACACACACACACACACACATACATACTTATAATATTTGGAGAATGGAAATTGTTGCAGTTGCAAATATTTTCCTCCTTTGATTATATTTTATTGTTGTTTATATTTGTTTTTCCTTTTATGAGACACATTGCAAAGGTCGAGGATTTGTCAAAATTGATTTGAAAATGTGAAAATCTTTCAAGACTAAACCTGGCCATGAGAAAAATACATATACAAATATAGTACACATACATACACATATACATATAGTAGATACAGTGAAAATACCTTTATTAAAATAAATAAATAATGTTTAATAATAAATTGCAATACATTCTAACAGTATAATTTCTTTGCTGAAACATTTATGAAATAAAATATTCACTTTGGTTTCGTTAGGGGGAGTCCACAGGTATATACACACACACACACATACACACAAATACAAACACCTGCATATACATATATGTGTATGTATTTTAAAAAGATGTGTGTGTACATACATTTAATATCAGAGTAATTGCTGTGATAGGTTTCAGCTTTTTAACTCTTTTGCACTGCTTTCTTTATACCCCAAACCTCATGGCCACAACAAATCAGCCAAACAGACCCCTCCCTACCCTCCAGGCCATCCCTTTTTGCTTGCCTCTCCACATATAAACACCCTTAGTTGCTGCAGATAAAAATACCCTCTAAAATGAATGGCACATAAATAACGCCACTTTGGATGGGGCAAATATGGAAGAGAACAAAAAAACAAGGAGAGAACTCTCTAGAGAATAGAAGCAAACCGAAGATCTAATACCCTTCAATACAATATACATACATACATGTGGTGCTTACATACATATGTAAGCTTTGCCTAATTTCATTAAAACTTTCTTTCATTATTAAAATAAATATATTTTATTTATTTTTGTTTTTATATTTAAATTTTGGTAATAAATGTTTATACACTGGGTCGACTTACAATAGAATAATACCCTAAGTTAGGGTATATTTTATATATAAAAGCTTATGTATATGTATGTATGTATCTATAGGAAAAGTGAAGCTACAATAGCAGTGCCCAACGGATGACTCCATCCAATAACTAACCATGCATGCCTATGCATGTGTATGTGTATGTATGCGTGTGTGTGTGTGTGTGTGTGTGTGCACATGTATTGTGACATACAATAAAAAGTTGCCGTCTTCTGTAAATATGGCATAAGAATTGGGTTAAAAGTTTATAGAGAGAGCAATGCAGAGATTTCAATGCATGTGGAAGTGTATTCAAGTATCTGTGCATGTGTATGTGTGAGTGTATGTGTATGTATTTATATGAATGTATGTTTGGATGTATGTATATGTGTTGATATCAGCCGCCTCAAGTGGTTACATGGTCGCCGCATGGTCGAAGGCTGCGCCAGTTTTGCAATTGCACAAGGCGAAAGGCGTTTTTTGCAACAAACAAATATCGATGAAATGTCAACGCACCACGTGTGGCCACGTGCCACATGCCACATGCCCCTTGGCACCTAGCACCTGCCACCCGCCACCCGCCACCCACCACCCGCCACCTGCTACATATGCCACTGACCATATGCACACACACACACACACACACACACACACATACATTTCAATAAGGAAAGTGGGAGGAATAGGTGGAGTAGCGCTTAGGCCAAAACAAAAACAACAAAAATGCAAAAAAAAGAAGAAAAAGGAACAAGAAAAAGAAAAAGAAAAAGAAAAAAAGGGCCAGACACCCAATAAAGCTAACCCAGTTAACCGCAATAAAAACAGAAGCAGTGGAAATAGCGGTAAAGAGGGAGAAAAAGTGCACTAAAGAACAAGAAGAAGAATAGGCCCAACAAGAGAAACTGAAACTGAAAGACACCCTACGAGTAAACAAATTGCTTTTATGTAATTCATGCCAAAATCTTTTTAATTTGCAATACTTTTTTTTTTTTCGTTTATGCACATATGTATGTATTTGATATGTATGTATGTATATGGTATATTCGCACATAACCTCATTCTATCCAAATTTCACACACAATCCACCTGCACTCACTCTCACGTTTTACGCCCATTTTCTTTCCTCTTCTTGCGGACTTTAATGACAAGTCTTAGTTAAACTATCAATATTTGATTTATGTTTTTTGTTTATTTAACTATTATCTAAAAAAATTTAATTGAATTTAATTCTCTCTCAACAACATCAAGAGTTTAGTTTCCGATGTGAGCCTTGAAAGCGGATTCAAAGAGTATTAAAAAGTCGTGCACTGTGTGTATGTTGGGTGGGGGCAGTATTAGGTATTTGATCTTATGAAATGTATGTGTGTATATACACGTATACATGTATGTATATATGTAAGCAACAGCTATATAATTTTTCTATTTAAAATTTTGAATATTTTACCCAGGTGCGCATACATACATACACATGTATGTATGTACATACATATTACAAAGCTGGACAAAATAATAAACACAATTATTAATTATGTACCATATAATTTATTGTATTAATTGCATAAGGCTTTTCAAATCGAAGTACCCATTATTTTGACCAGTGGTGTATGTAGGCATGTGTTAACATATGTTTGTTATTATATGTATTTGTAGCTTAAGTAGATGATATCTCGTAGTCAAGCTAGCTTTTTATCCTTTTTTTTTTTAAAGAGATTGGGTGCAATAATAAAATTAATAAAAGCTATAATAATAATAATAATAATAATAGTATTAAAATTAATAAAAATAAAAGACGAACAAATGGCATGATAAAGACATAATAGAAAAAAAATAAAGATAAAAAAGAAACCCAAAGCCAAAGCCAAATAAGTAGAAGCAAAAAAGGAGCAGGAGCTGAAGCAGAATGAACGAGCGAACGAGCGTTTAACTAAAATGAGCAAAAATGAACTGATAAAATGCGAGCGAGTGTGCGAGTGAGCTGGCAAAATGAGCGAACCAAATAGAGGAAAATGAACAAGCATACACACACACACACACACACACACACACATGGACACATAGACACAAACACATCCATAATAATGTGCTAAGGCAGCGCACAAACAGGCGCTAGATGACGAACAGCAACGCCAACAGCGGGGGCAGAGACAGTGACAGAGGCAGAGGCAGAGGCAGCAAACGTATGTATGTATGTGTGTATGTACAATACATGCATACAAACGTATACACATGCATATGCATGCACTTACTTGTGGTAGTAGCAAAGCTTGTCGTCGCACTGGGTCAAAGACCTGTAGGAGGTCGTTTCAGCCGTTGGTTGCAGTGGCAATAGGCAACGTACAATACCACGGCGATGGCGACGACGACGGCGGCAGATAGCAAACACTCACACAAATACACACACACACAGCAACAGTAGCAACAACAATAACAACAGCATGCGCTATTGAATAACATAAAGCTAACGACGACGACGTCAGCAGCGCTGCACATGCAGCAGAGAGAGCGCGCGCTGTGCATTGCCAAAGAGAGACATAGACTTGCTGTTAGAAAGAGAAAGGGCAAGAGGAAAAGAGAGTGGGAGCGGTAGCAGGAGGCAGCGAGAGAGAGAGAGAGAGAGAGAAATGCAGCGAGAGAGAGAGAGAGAGTGAGGTAATGAGTGAGCTTAGAAAAGCTTTACAGCGCTGACGTTGATGACGTTGGCTGCGCTTCGCTGCGGTGGCTGTCGCTGCAGCGGCGTCTGCTCCAACGACCCAGCGACCGACCGAGCGAGCGAACGAAAATGAAATCGAAAACAAGAGTGAAATGCAGTTGGGTCGCCATAATGGCATTCTAGTATGTATGTATGTATACATATGTGCGTGTGTGTGTGTGTATGTATGTACATACAAACATGTGTTTTCTTTTTATTTTACAGAAAGAGATCTTATGTTTTGAGGAGTTATTTATGTATAATAATATTTACGACATGTATATGTATATCTATATATATGTATGTATGTACATACTTATTTATTATATACAAATGAATGTACATATGTACATACACGTTTAAATGCATAGATTGCAATTAGCTAGTATTTTTAATATGTATCACAGGCCACAACATATTCCATACTTCCATATTTTATTTCACTTTAAATTTATAATATGTATTTATTTCATTTTGTTTACGCATTTCCTCATTTTTCCTTTGTAATTTTCTTGAATGTTGCAGACATGCCAGGCAGAGGAACTGCAAAAAGCAAGCAATAGTTTGGCAGGATTACAAAAAAAAGGTAAGCAATGGCTCCAAATGTACATGTAAATGTACGTATGTATGTATATAAATACATATATGTTTATGTATAAAAATACCGATTCATTTTTTATTTTATAACCAAAATAACAAAATAATAAATAAAAAGATAAAATAAAGACTCCATTCTATTATTTTTCATTTTTATATTTTTGATGGTATCCATCATAAGGTAAAAATCCACAACTTGCTGTTTATCGTTTTTGGAGCCGATAAAATATTATCAATTTCAATTATGTAAATTGTTAATTTTTCGAAAAAGTAAATTTAAAATTAAATATATTTTTTTATTAATATTAGAATAATAAAATAATTTAATAAAATTCCAAACTAAAATAAAATATAATTTGTGGGGCATTATAAAGAAATTAGTAAAACATTTGTATAATATTTAAATATTTTCTACAAGATTGACAAACCATCTAACTATGTAAATGTGTATGTATGTACATATAATATGTATATGTATATGTATGTAGTCATGTGTGTCTGGATAATAATATATCTTCGCATTCTGAAGCGTACGATTATTACGTATACGTTATGAGGATTACGATTTGGTTCGATATAATCTGTTGTATAATACATCCTATAAATAATTGCCTATTTTTATGTTAATTATTTTGTTGCTTGTGAATCATGATGAAATCTTATACATCATATACAAATATGTATGTACATTAAATCATATATATAATAGGATGTGATTCACATAACTATTGAGTTCATTTCTTTAATAACAAATTAATTTAACAACTGCATTTATTATTATTTTATTATTGTTAAATTATATTATGTTATATTAAAATATATGTACATATACATACATATATGATTTTGACAAATTTTAATCAGATGCTAGGGTATAGAAACTTCGGTAATTCGCTTTTTGCTACTATTATTTATACATTTTCTTGTGCATATATACATTTGTATGTAGGTATGTATGTATGTATGTGTATGTACAATATACGTATTTATGTGCCAAAGCTGCAAAAGTTTTCCGCTTTTCACGTTCAACGACGATGATCGCAGTTGTCTATTTATTGTTGCTGTTGTTATTGTTGTTGTTGCTGTTGTTGTTGTTGTTGTTGTTGCCATTGTTGTTGTGTTTTCCTTGTTGGCTTCATTTGCGCAACATTTTGCGAACAGGCTGAGGTTGCAGCTGTATGAGATGGGCGAAGCAGTCGCTGACGGTGGAGAAGGTGAAGCGAGACAGGGGACGGGGGACGCGGGACGAGGGAAATTTTGTGGGGGCTTTGCCGCGTTGGGTGAGTGTGGGGGGAGGGAGTGCGGCGTGTCGGGCCATCATATGATTTGCAATTTTCATTTGGCGCTTGCATTGCATTGCAACTGTAGGTTACGTAAGTCTAAAGTTAATGCCACATAATCATGGCTGAAGTTGCAACAACACGACGCGCCGTTTGCCGGCCGCAATTGCAATGGGAAATGGGGAAATGTTGCACTGGCAAAACTGGCAAAACGGCGGCGTGGAAAAGGGTAGACAAGAGAAGAGACCATGACATGCCACATCTTGTTGCAATTGCAACCTGGCAACACCTCTGCACACTCTACGCGCGCAACATTGCCACACCGTTGCCACAGTTTTTCCTGCCACTTTCTCTTGTGTTTTTTTTCTGCTTCTTTCTGTCTTTTTGTTTTTGTTTTTCGTTTTTCTCTGCCTGTTGCAGTCGATGAAGTAATCGACTGCCCCAGCGCCCCAGCCAATTCGCACCGTCTTGCTGCCCCCCTCTGCAACAACGGCTGGGGATCTACCCTCCTCCCCCCACCCCCCCCCCCCCTCCCTCACACTCCGCCTCACCCCGTTTTGGGCCAATGTGAGCTATGCAACACGCAACACGGGGTAAGTTGATCGTCGCTTCGTTGACTTAATTTTTATTTCTTTTTGAAAATAATAATTTTTTCTTTTTTTCTGTTGCCATTTTGCTTTGGATAGAAAACGGGTTTCGGTTTTTCTATCCGCCAATAATGGTAATGTAATGTTTCAGTATTATTATTATTTTTCTTCATTTTTCTTTTTTGCAGTATTTGTTTTTCTTCTTTTTTTACGATTTCGTTGTTGTTGTTGTTCCTCTTATTTTGTTGAGCTTCAACTTTGCTCAAAGAGCGCACGGATCGCGCCCAAAAGTTGCGCTTAAGTTGTATATACATATATATATATATATATATTGTTGTTGTTGTTGTTATTGATTACGTTGGCAACTGTTGTTGCACGATCACAGGCAACATCAAAACAGGCAAAGCCGGGGCCGGGCATTGCAATTGAAGCCCTAGACCTCGGAGTCTTTGATCTTTGACTTATCGCCAAACATTTACCCCCAGTGCAACTTTATAGATTTATATGCCATTAATCACTCTATCTCTATCTCTCTTTGTCTACCTCTACCACTATCTCTCTCTGTAATACCGAATTTTTGAAGATATTTTATTAGCATTTTCTTTAGAAAAATCAATTGTTTCTTTTATTTTTTATTACTTGGCAAAAAGTTATTTTAAATTTTTGTAAAATAATATTATGATTATTATTTAATAAACTTATCAATTCAATACAACACAATTGTATATATTGTATATGTATGTACATTAATAAATTATTTCTAAAAGCACATCACAAATAACTGGTTATTTATTTTTAATTTTAATTTATTAAATTCTTTTTTACATTATACATATTTTATAAATTTATTTGTTAATCGTGATTGCTTAAATATTTGTTTATTGTTATATTTTGTTAAATTGATTTTTAAATAACGTTATGAATTAACTGTAAAAATACATACATACGAATATGCACTGTTAGATTTATTCATTAATTTGCTAACACGCATTACCCGGTAATGAGTCCTGTACATTGATTACCTTAGTACATATAGAGACATACATATACACATACATGCCATGTACAGTTTTTAATTAATCTTCATATTAGAAAAATTAAAAAATTTAATGTTAAATGTTATCTAACAGATTAAATATACTCGTAGATACATTAATTTATCTAACGGATTTAATATACATTTTCTCTATGCTTTTAATAATTATCAACCTGTAAAACATATAGAAAATGCTGACTTAGCAGCGATTTTTGTATATTCCATCGGTAAATGTGGCAAATTTGTTGCATGCAACATTTTTCTTTATTATTGTTTTTCAGTTGGGTGGAACTATTATATTTTTTTTATTTAAAGATCTTCAAAAAATTTCATTAGCTGAAAGAAAAACTGCCAAAGAAAAACTTCTATATTTAAATTTATTTATTTATTATTTTTTATATTGAATATACACTTATGTAAGTATGTGTATTTGTTATAACTTAGAGTTGTCTTTTTTTTTTCTTTTCATTTTTTTTTGGATTGAAATAGTTTGATTTTTGTTTGTGATGTGATTCCCTTTCTTCTATAGCATAAGTCAAAGTTGTCTGTTTGCGCATGGGCAACGTGCAACGTGCAACGTGCAAGGGGCAACGTGCAACATGCAACATGCAACATGCAATGTGCAACGTGCAAGTTTAATGCATTTGTCAAAACGGCATCTCTTTGCATCTTTCGCAAACGTAGCCACATGCTGCCAGCCACATTTGCCATGTTGCACTTCCTGCTTATCGTGCAACCGCCTGAAATTGATCGCCATGCAACAACGACAATTCTCCCCCCACTAACCCGCTGTCGCTTATAACGGTAACATTGCCTGCTAACACCATTTTCCTTTTGCTGTTGTTGCGATTGTTACGTGAAAAACGAAAGTAAAACTTGCAACTGACGACGACTTTGGTGCAACGCTGCAATGTTGTTGCTGTTGTAGTTGTTGTTGCTGTTGTTGTTGTTGCTGTTGTTGTTGCTGTTGTTGTTGCTGCTGTTGTTGTTGTGCCTGTATTGCAGTTGGCATTGTTAGTTAGTTGCCATTTTTCTCATTTTCATTACGTCGTCTGATCGAATCAGTGAATGGGAAAAAACGGGATTTTCCAGGCAGCAGCGGCAACAACAACAACAACAACAAAAAAACAACTAAAAACTAAAAACAAAAACAAAAATAAAATAGGAAAAACTGGAATGTGGCACACGGTTTGTTGTAGAGGTAAAGATCGGCGTTGTCATCGTTGTTGTTGTTGTTGTTGTTGTTGCTGTTTTGTTAGTTTTTTGCTTTTGTTGTTTCTTTTTTGTTCGTTTCGCTGTTTTTCTTTTCTTTTTTTTTTTATTATTTTCTGCAATTGCTGCCCACCGCTGTAAGCTGTTATGTCATACAAGGAAGCGAATTTGCAGCGCACAATGCGACGACGGCCAACAGCAACAACAGCAACAACAACAACTGCAACAGCAACAGCAACAACTGCAACATTAACATTGTTGCAATCATTTGGACTTGGTTGTGGCAGCAACTGTTGCTTTTGTTGCTGTTGTTGCAGTTGTTGCTGTTGTTGGCAGCTTCTAATGTGGGCTTAAAACTGGATGCCGCGCCGCCTTGAACAAGTTTTCCTTTCAACAACTGCAAATTGAAGCCTGCAATAGCCAAAGTAAAAACTGTTGTTGCCGTTGTTGGGAGTTGCTGTTGCTGTTGCAGTTGTAGTTGCAACTGTTGCTGTCGCTTTTTAGAGTTCGTGATGCGGTTGCTGTTGTTGTTTTCTTCACTTTTCATTGGTGGTTTTTCTAGGTTTCCTGCTGCTTTTCGCGTTACTGGGTAAATGTTACATAATTGTTAACATTATTTTATTTATTTTTTTCTTCTCGCTTTTGCCAACAATTTTTTTTCATTTTTTTTGTTTTACTTCTTTTTAATTGCAGTAAAACAAAACAAAAAGACAAGAAATGTATATACATTTGTATATTTGTTTCTTTTCTGAATGTATTGTATATTGTATGCTGTAATTAACACAATGCGAAATTGAATAAAATTGAAATGAAAAAGAAGATAGTTAATTATAATAATGCACCTATGCATACCTATAAAAAAGTAAAATATGCTATACATTTTATTAAACATTAATATCAGTTTCATCTTCTATCCATTTATGCCTATCTATCTATGAATCTATCTAACTATCCATCTATCTATCTATATATTTATCTATCAATTTATCTATCTATCCTTTTATTCATCATTCTATTAAACTTTCTATTTTCAAACCTATTCAAAAGAAATTTATAAAAAAATGGTTATTTTTTCTATGGATTATATAAAACAACATAACATACTTATATGTATATGTAAGTGTAAGTGTATGTACATATTATTTATAAATTATATTTTATATATTATATTATTTATCTTGTTTTATTTAAAAGTTTTATTGTTTTTTTTTTTTATTACATTTATTTGTTTATTGCTGACTTCTAACAATTAACAAAATGACAAATTTTCATAAATTGATAGAAAATTTATTTAAATGAAGTATTTACGAATGATACAGGGTATCTTCAAGTCGTGCTTTGCCGACTGTAGGTCTCTTCTTTTGTTGCTGTTTTGTAAGTCTGCCATTATGTTGTGCCTATGTCATGCTTACAACAAAGCTCAATTCGCGCCCACGCACACACACATGCACACACACGCACACACACGCACACACACGCATACACATGCTACATACCACATGCCACATGCCATATTCTGTGTGGCGCAATCATTTGCACCAACATTGCTGCAGTTGAATGAACTTTGCGAGCAAATTTAGAGCAGAATTTACCGAGGGCGCATCACTGAATCATATATACAACACACATACACACATACACACACACAACACATACACATACAACACACACATACACACACACACATGCACACACATGCACAAAGATGCATCTGCTGGCCATGGCCATGCCCAGTTATGAGCCACGAAATTGCGACTTTGACTTAAGCGCCGCTGAGCGTCGTTTCTCGCATTCGAATTTCGCTTTTCGCTTTGATTCTCGTTGCAGTTCTCGCTTCACTTCGCGTTGTCTCATCTTCTCCATTTGCTTTGCTCCTCTTCTCGCTGAGCTTTTTGTATTATTGTCGCATCACTTTTGTTCTTTTTTGCTTTCTTTTTATTACTTGACATTGGGTTAGGCAGGATTCTTGTTTTCCTTTTTTATTTTTTGATTTATCGCTTCGCTATTTGATTTTCTTCTCACTTCTCTTTTGGTTTTGTTTCAATTCTTTTTCCAACTTCTTTTCTTGTTGTGTTCCCTTTCGCTTAGCTCCATGATTCTCTTTTCGTTAATCTTTTCGCTTCGCTCTTTATTGCTTTCATCTCGTTTCTCGCTCCACGCTTCTCTTGTCTCTCTCTCTCTCTCTCTCTCTCTCTCTCTCACTCTGTCTCTGTCTCTCGGTCGCTTTTCGCGCTTTGCATTTAATGGGCAAAAAGCAATTAAAATGTCAAAAGCGTGCACAAAAGGAGAAAGTGAAAAAAGTGCCAATTTTGTGCGGCGCAAAGGTTTTAATTTGTGTTTTTTTTTTGTTTTTTGTTTTTTTTTGTGTTTGTTTCTCTGTTTTTTTTCTGTTTTGTATATTTTTTTTTGTTGGTTGTTTTTTTGTGTATTTTCGTATTTATTTTTATTTGTATTTTGCACTTTAACAATTACATTTTGGTTTTTTTTTTTTTAAGTTTTAAAATGCGAGCCAAGAGACAGCATTATTGGGACATGGGGGAGGGGTGAATTTCGACTGGGGAGAGAGAGACAGAGCGAGAGGGAGAGAGAGAGAGTGTGTGTGTGTGAGCAAGAGAGCGAGAGGTAAAGGGTTTGCTGCAAGTATGTGTGTACATATTGTATCTGTGCCTTTGAACTTGCCAAGGTAATCCGAATGCGAATGCGAATACGGGGCGTATGCGTAATATGCTTCTAAGCAAACAACAACACCAACAGCAAAAATAAGAGTAATAGCCACAAGCAACAGCAACAGCAATACAAGCAACAGCAACAATTGTTAACAACAATAGCATAAGTAATAGTAATTGTTATAGCAACAATAATCATAATAAACAATTGAACAACTTTCACTTGGCGCTTGAATTCAACGCACGACGCAATTGAAACGACATTATCAAATGACTTTAAACATTTATTCATCCATCCATCCATCCATCCATCCATCCATCCATACGTCCATCTATCCATCCATACGTCCATCCATCCATCTATCCATCCATCTATCTATGTATCTAACTATGTATCTATCTTCTCTATACATGTGTGCAATATATATACATATGTATGTATTTATATGTATGTGTGGGTGTGCTAGGCATGCACGCCCCTGCACGTTGACACACAGCTCGTTACAGGGCCAACAACAACAAGAACAAATAAAAATAAAAAATAAAAATAATAATAATAAAAAATAGAAACAAAAAAAACACGAGGCTCGCCTATTGAAATGCAAAACACATGAACAAATAGCAAATACTTAAAAATAAGTATAAAAAAAGAGAACGATGAGAATGTGAAAGAGAGAGAGAGAGAGAGAGAGAGAGAGAAAAAGAGATAGAGAGAGAGAGAGAGGGAGAGTGTGCAAGTGGAATTGAGTTAAAACTAAAAGTAGCTGGCAACATTTAATTGATTTTATTTATTACGCCGAAGAACACGCAATAAATGATTAGCTCCAGCTGTAATATCATTTTTATGCACATTTTCAACAGGAAGTCAAATTGCAATTGGCACTGCTCGACCGCAAGACACCCTGTAATTGAATGTGTAATTGCAATTGCATTGTGCCACAAAATGTTTATCGCAAATTTCAATTATTTTTTGTAGAATTCAATTCATCTGCAAACCAATGGCAACATTGTATTGTATAATAAAATACCAAACAATAATTATTGCCATAAAGCTTTTCAAAAGCTTTTAGTACAGTAAAAAAGTTAATGCAGGTCAGGCTCAGAAACTAAAATAGCAGAAGACGCCTGTTGAGCCACAAAAAAACAAAAAAGATTTTATTGGTAAAAATTAATTAGCTAACTTGCAAAAAAAAAACAAAAACAAATTAAAATTTGCAGACTGTTACTGTTATTGTTACTGGTACTGGTACTGTTACTGTTACTGTTACTGTTACTGTTACTGTTACTGTTACTGTTACTGTTACTGTTACTG
>JBAMCR010000222.1:27169-39960 GCA_037075045.1 Mulgravea parasiatica | reverse complement strand
ACTAATTATCGGATCAACTTGAAAATTTCAGAGAATATTTTTAAGATATTATACTTAACGAAAATGCAAAAAAAAAAAATTTGATTTTTTGAAAATTCTAACTACCCCTAACCCCTTAAGGCAATCAAACCAAAGAGCCACGCCCCTTAGCACTTCAGTAAACAGGTAGACAGGCAGCCTGCACCACCGTTGCATGCGTTCGGTGCTTCAAAGACATTAACAATTTGTGGCTTTTAATTTACAAAAATGAAAAAAAAAATTAATACAAACGATTTATTGGGGAAAGATTAACTGTGAAATTCCCTAGATTTTCATTCTAGTTATTGTAATTAAATAGCATCTAATTATATTTATCTAATTATTCTTGGATAAGATACCTCGACTGCACTACTGTTGCTTTGATAGCAAATCGATTGATTATCACGATGAGAAATAATTATAATTTTCTAGGGATTGAAAATAATATGTTGCAACTTTATGTTACCCTTTTAAATTCATTTCCAATGGATATAGGGTATAAAAAAGTTGAAAACAGAGTTGAGAGAGTAAAAACTTGAATGCGGCTGTCATCGCTCTGTTTAATAAAACTTTCAACAAACTCAATTAACAAAACTTTGCGCCGGCCGCAGCAAGAAATGCAAGAAAAGTGGCATAAACAAGGCAAACAAACAGACACAGAGATAGAGATAACTGGTAACTGGTGATAAGAGATGTTATGAGGCAACGGAGGCGCGGCAGGCAGAAGCAGGAGCTCCAACTAGGCGCTGATTTATTGTGCATGCTGCAGAAGTGTAAACGGATATGCTAAAGAGACAAACAGTCGTCGTCTACTTTTGGCATTGAAAGTCCATTTAACATTTTGTCATTTACAGTTTTGAAATAGTTTTGAAAAGTTGACACGACCAAAGCACAAAACAAATCTGCTAAGAAAAGAACTACTACATTCACAAATAGAGAGACAAAGCAAGGAAAACGGGTACGAGAAATGGACAGAGCAATAAAATTGCATCACAAAACACTAAAAACAATTGCTGACAAGCCAAAGCAAAATAGTAGTAGAATCTAAGCTTCAATTTTCAAACTGCACAACTTAAAAATACCCTTCTTTTACCTGATTTCTTAATGTTCAGAGATTGGGTTCCAACTAATCCAAAATGTCAATTATTTAAATTAACATATTTAAACATACAATAGTTAAAATCAATGTTTCATTTTTAATTCATACTTTTCAAATAAATTTAGATCGAAAATGTACACTTGCAATAAACTATAATTTGATTAATTCAATTTTAAAAATAAATTTTGATATCTACAATCTACAGCTGATGGCCCTTAGTCTTAAAAATTGTTTATAGTTCTTTGTTTGTTTGTTCTTTTTTTTGTGCTGTTGGCTGTAACATTTGTATTACATCCTATTTATAAAGGAGTCAGACATGTAAACGTGAATCGAAAGACAGATTCAAGGCATTTGATGACAGGGAGCATGATAGACGCCCTCAAACTACCAGTATATCCATTCGATATTAGGATTGTCAACAAGCGTGTTATAAACTTTTATAGAAATTGCAACAACAGCAACCAAAATGGTTAACTTTTTATAGTAAATTTTTATAGCTGACGCTACTGCTGCTGCTCTTGTTGGAAAGTAATCGAAAATGATGTCTCCACAAGGATGTTGCCACAGTCCAGTTGCGCGTAAATTGGCTGCGAAATAATAGAATGAAATGAGGCTCTTGATGCAAATTGATTTGGATTAGAAACTTTTAATACAAACACAGATACGCGACACACACACATACGGACATGTACATATATAAAAGCAACAATTCCCATATGTGGCATGGCTGAAAAGATTCCCCAGTTTATACTAAGCGTTTGCTTGCAACGGCTCGAAGAATGCATAAAAATTTATTAGCTCGGCAAATGCAGCTCTTCGGAAATGCAATATCGGCCAGATATTGCCAGAATGAAATCAATTTTCAAATAAGTATATAGTCGAACGGGAAATGTGTATGTTCAATTTAAAATGATTTTGTATCGGTAAAAAAGCAAGAAACTAAAAATGCATCTGATAAATTTAAAGATTTAAATAGTTATTATATTAGTTTCAAACAATTGTTTGGCTTTATTTTATAAATATCGATTTCTTTTCTTTAAAATCGAATGTTTTCCAAACATTTTGCAATTGTGCAATTCGAATAATTTTTTCACATGTTTTACTTGTTATTTTGATTATTGCTGCTGCTGCTGTTAAGCGACTTGACAAAATTATTAATAAGCTGCTGCCTCATAGTCTGGGCAAATAAATGGCTAGTAGTTGCAAAGGAACAATCTAAAGGGAATGGTCAAGTGGTAGCAATAGTCAGAATATTGTATACATATACACATGTATTACACATACATATGTATTACATAGTTATGTTATGTATATATGAATATGTATAGTATAGGGATTGGCACCACATACAATTGCGAACAGTTGAGCTGAGTGGGTGGATGTCCTTCGTGTATGCACAATAATGAAGTAAGCTGTAGGGCTTGTTGTGTCCACTATTTGTGTATGTGTGTGTGTCTGTGCAAAAAGAAATGGCACACACGCAGCAGGACGATGCTCCAGAAGAGAATCAACCCTAGCTAGGGAACCAGCTACAACGACAACAAGACTTAACTAAAAACAAAAACAACAGCAACAACAGGAATCGAGGAATGCAGGGACTTAGCTTCAGTCGAAACTGCGAAACTGAATAACACCCTTTGGATACCTATTAAATATAATAATGTACATTTATTGTATAAATATATTACTGTAAATAAATTATTTTCTATAATTTTCAGCTATGTGATGTAATAAAATTCAAATAGTTACTTGAATATTTCATTATCTGTTCATTAACGTTTATCAATTAATTTGTTGATATTTCTTTTATTTATCTATAGATTGAAAATTAAAAATATAGATTGTATGTATGGCTAACTAAGAATATAATACTATTTGTAAAGGATTTTGCTTTTTGTTTAGTTGTTACATATATTAGCAATACTTTGGTACACCCCTTTTGACATATTTTCAATGGGTGCGGGGTGTAACAAACAACAAACAACATGTCACTGAAGGACACTTGAAAACTACTATTTAATAAATGAGCGCATAGAGGAATATGTACACACACACACACACATACACACAAGCGCACACAGCTGATATATACTATATGTATATGGGCATGGGTATTGCCATGCTGGACTGTTGCCCCCAGTGAGAAAGCGAGTGAGCGAGAGAGAAATAAGTCGTAGCCGTCTCCTCCGTCGTCGTCGTCGTCGACATCGTCGCTGGGTAAACAAACAGAGTCATTTTGCAATTCATGCATTTCCTGCGGCAACTAATTAAAAGAGTCATTCATCACAGGCGGGCAGTGATGGTGATGTGATGGTCTCTCTATCTACCTTGCTCTATCACTCATTGCACATCCCTCTCTTTTTCTAACACTCATTGGCTGTCTCTTTCATTGCTCTGTATGCGGTTTAACAGGAAGAGCAATGCCCATAAAAAGGCTGTAGTTATGTAACTCCATAGCTCCATAGCTCTCGTTCTGGTTCTGGTTCGGGTTCTGGTTCTCATTCTGATACTGATTCTGGTTTTTGTATGCTGCACATGCTTATTACTCTTTGCTACGTGTTGTCCTGTATTCCACCTTCATCCCCCCCTTTAGTTTGTTTGCCTTCTGAGTTTTTATCTTTTGATACACTCACTCGCATCTGTATACACACACACACACTGACACACACACACAAACAGACATACACATGTTCATTATTGCTCACTTTGTGACGCATGAAAACCAAGTGAAACTGAGAAATTTATCAACATTTTCGGCTATGTTTTTATGTATGTTTATCTTTTCTGGTCATTTCAACACATTCAAATGACAACAACGTATGACTGTGTGCAAATATGTATTTATATGTATGTATAACTGTATGAGCACAGGTAAGCAATTTAATTTTACTGGATGTATGTATGTAATGCATGTTCATATTAAAACTGGACAAGGCTTACGAACGTATGCGTCCAATGCGAGCAGTTAAATTAAGTTGGTTTCATCAAACCAAAATATTTTACATTAATTGCCAGATATTGGAATAAAATGCAATCGCGGGAAAAAGCAATGAATTAAAAAAAAACCAAGTTATATTAAAAAGCAACTGAAATAAGTCGTTAATATTTTTATATTCATTTATTTTATAGCAACAATCACGGTTCGTTAAAATTTAAAATACTTTTGAATCTTTTACGTATAAGCCTTCAAAGTATTGACCCAAATCCTTTGAAGTCTTCACGATAAAATTTATTTATTTTATAAAGCAAGATATGAACTTTTTATTTAAGCAAAGCGTATGAATACTAAAACAAAAAAATAGCTCAATAAACTGAACCGAATAACTGGATAAAAAGTTGCACAAAATATATTTAAATTCGATTGAGTATTGATTAAAAGACTACGTATTAAATTTTCATTTGATATAAAATATAGCAGCAATAAAGAATTGCCTAAACCAGAAAATCAGATCAATCGACACAAATATTACGTATACGACATATATTCATAGACATACACATACAAATGTATATATATATATATATATATATGTATGGAAAGAATACGAAATAGTAAAAACTATTTTCTCACTCAACTACTCATCAGACCGCATGACAGGCGAATCGTTTTTGCTGACCAACATAACTTAATATGCAACAAGCAATTAAAATTAAATAAAAATTGTCACAAACTATGCAACAACAACAACTTGCAGCGTTGACAATGGGAACAACAACGGTGCAGTGCACTGCAGAGAATAAAAAGTATAAAAATGAAATTAAATAAAATAAAAATATAACAAGCAACAACAAAAATAAAAAAACAAAAAAATTCCTGTTAAAATATATAAACGTATTTTATTTTATGATAGTCCTTTGTCAGCAGACACACAAACATATATAGGTATATACATATACATCCATACATATACACACATATGTGCACATACCCACACAATGTACTTGACAGGCAACAGGGCAGGATCACATTGGTGTTTTCTGGTTTTTGTTATAGCTTGGTATACAACAGATCCAGAACTGGGCAAACAGACAGAGAGAAGGCGGCACAAATAGACCGCACCAAGTGACACCAGACTGACAGAGAGACACACGCACGACATGACTGTAACATGTAATTATTTTTCAATAAAAACCCAAGGCAGTACAAGCACAAGCAACACGGGAAACAACAACGGCAACCAGAGCAACAATAAGCAGAATAAAACGGCGAAAACAGCGCTGACAACATGGCGTATGAGTATACAAAGCAAATAATAAAAATAATATTGAACAAATAAAAACAAAAAAGTTAAATTAAATGCACAACTAGACGATATTTAACTACACTTATTCAAATAAAATACAATAATAAATTAATATAGAACAGATACAAATAATAATGAACAAAATAATGTCCGTTAAGTGCTTTTGTCATCTATAACTATAATTTATAAATGTTATACGTGTGTATAAAATTGATTATTAAAATTATTAATTTTTAAAACCGAATTTAAATAAAAATATGTCAAACAAAAAACAATTATCAATTGCAAGAGCAAATTTAATAAACCTTTTAATGAATCGCCACTGTGTGTAGTGTATACAAAAATCGTACAAAATGAAAAATAAAATATTTCTGGCATATATGCGTCAGCAACAGTTACGCGTTATAACGGCTGGTTGCAATGTCCAGGCAGCAAATAAAAATATACTCATATACACAAAAATAAAATAAAAACAATAAAAATAAAAATATGAATTTGCGAGGGAAGTGGTATGAAGTGCGGCGAAGGAAACAAAGTGCTGTTATCATATATATATGTATACTATATAAGGCGGCACAGGATGAGAATATAGCTGGGTATAGCAGGTTGGCGAATGGAGCGGGAGCTGATGTCAAATGACCACAACATTTTAACAGCAGCATTTTTATTAAAAAGCTGCTCCACGCGCTTGCTTGTTGTCTTGATTTTTACCAGCCACGCCCACGTACAGATGCTGCCGCCCACTTTGGTCATTCATAGAAATAAAAGTACATACAAATAAAAATAAAACATAACATAAATGCTTCTCGTAAGAATGTTTGACTGAAACATACCCTACATTTAGGTGTGAAATTCTCAAAACACACGAGTCTTGCTTGCAGATTGATAAATATTCGTATATAATATATAGAGTATACCTTACATAAAGTACGTGTATTATTTCATACATACGTTACGTACGCTAGCACAGCTGATCACACTCTCTTTTTATGAAAAATATTCAATTGGTACAAGGAATTAAAAACAAAAGGCGCTGCGTGGCAGCAACTGCATGAAAATTTCAGACCAGAAATGGCGTATGACATGCGTCTCGTCTCACATCCCACCCACCCCCTCAACCCCCCACTACGGTTGGATTCACTCCACTTCATAGTAGCTTCGGTACGAAGCACACTCGTAATGTCCGTGGAAAAGTTTTCTTCTAGCCGAGTTTTTCTTTTCTGCGGTTGACAGCAGCAACAACGTTGACGTCGACGGCGACGACATCAACAACAACAGCAACAATAGCAACGGCAGCATCACCAGCAATAGCAGCAACAACAATATTTAAAAAGTCTCCCAGTGCGAGGCATTTTTATTGAATAAACAAATTTATCAAGCGGCACTCACACGCACGCACGTAGAGACACAAAGCGAGACATAATTAAATTTCGTTTTGCAAAATCAAGGCGCTTATTGTTTGCTGTTTACCAAAAAGCCAAAAGGATCATATGAGCCATGGTATGTGTTTATGGTAGAACGGGAAGCAAGGCACTCAGCATGAAGCAAATGAATGCAAAATCTGAATGGGTTGCCAAGCAACAATAAAAAAAAAAAAAAACACAAGAGTCAAAAGCAACACCCTTCCAAAAGATAAAAGGTGACAGAGAGTGGCAAACAAAAATAAAAATACACTCAGGGCATAAAATAAGAGAAAGTAAAAAACAGATGAACTCGATGAAAAAAAATTTAAAAAAAAAATTGTAGATTTATATTGCTAATAACATAACACTCTACATCATCGAGCATCATCATTTGAGTACCAATTTTATTCAAAAATTAAACAAATCCAATAGAGCGTAATAATTAAATAATAATATAGTAGAAATGCTTTTCGAAGAGTATCATACCAATCATACTTAATCTTCATCATAATTATTAATTAATTTATTAATTAATTATTACTATTAATTATAGAAATTGTAGAAAATTAAAAATTAACTTAATAGATTTTTCATTATAATGAAAATTAAATAAACTTTCATAAGATAAAATCTAGGGAATTAACCTACCTACCTACTACCTATATCTAAATGCTTTTTAATAATAATTTTAAATACAGATTTTTAAAAGCTCGATTGATTTAATATTTTAAAATAAATACACATATATTTATATAATTTGTACATTATTATATTATACACGTACTGTGAAATTAATAGATATATACAATACATTAAAACTTAAAGAATTAAACGAATGGAACAAATAAATTCACAATAGTTGTTTGACTTCGTAAAGATATTATTTAATTTCTAACATATTTATTTAATAGCAAAAGGTAAACAAAATATTTCTTCTCTTTATAATAGGGCATTTTGTATGCCATCTTCATAGCCAGACGATAAACCATACCCGTTCCCAGCTTTATTGCTTATTGCTTCGTGTGAAATGGGTGAAACGCGAAAGAGAAGAATGAAAGCTGGAGCAAAAAAACTGCTAATTAATTTCATGCACATACATACATACATTCATACATACGTATATGGCAAAGAAACTAATTAAGCTGCAACACTGATTAACAGTAAAAACAGTTTGTGTGTCCTTTTAAATGACGATCTTTTGAATTCTTTTTTCTTTTTGTAGTTTTGTGTTTTGCTGCTTTTATACGCTGTGTTGCATATTTTTGTGCGCATCAAAGCGAAATAATCAACAAATGTGCCAAATGCACACACAAACACTCACACACTCACACACAAAAACGCACAAAGAGAAAGAAACGAGTGCTTATAAATGTCAATGCCAAACTGTTAAAAAAAAACATATTAAATTTGTACCGAATATTTCATACTCTACCCGAAACACTACAAATGCTAAAGATAAAAAAATTAATGCAATTAGATTGCAAAAAAAGTTTAATGTAAAAATTAAATTGATAATTGTACTTATTTATAATTAAAACATTTTAAAAATCAAAATTCTTAATATTCAAATTTATTTTTAACCTAATATTAAGAGTTGAAATAAACAAAGTGTAGCAAAATATGTTCAACTAAATAATTATTAATAGAAATATCCACACTATTATTTAATATTATAATCGATTTTACATGCAACTATAAGAATATTTTCAGTATTCCTGTGGAAAAATTTAATCTTTTATGTTTTTGTAATCAACTCGTAGTTTAAAGTTTCAAGCATAATGAATACTTATGTTTGTACTCATACTTGTACTAGTACTCATATATTCGTATATTCAATTCATTTTCAGTTCGGTCAACGCATTTTAATTAGCGCAGCGTTGAATCCTTTGACCTGGTCCTGGTGGGATTGCCAGTCGTCCCTATCCACTCCTCGAGGCTCTTCACGTGCGCGGCATGCATAATGGACGTCTGTCAATTCATAAACCAGCAACTGACGTCAATAGTTTAATCATAAAGTATAAACGAAATGGGTAACGATAACAACCATTCAACTCGAATGAGTCGCTAGCGGTAGGTTTGCTTGAATCGGAGTGAGTGAGTCAGTGCTTGGGTATTAGATGGTAGCCCCTTCATTCATTCATTCATTTGGTGGGTTTGCCATTGTATTCGTATGAGCACGTCGTTCGAAGTTAAGCCTATTCAATGCATGTATACATACATACATAGTTCAATGGGCCAATATCAAACAGCGGTTAAATGCCTTTTGTGTGCCTTAATAAATGTATATGGTATGTATGTATATATACACAAGTATATATATGTGTGTGTGTGCGCTGACTGTGCTGTATTGAAAAGTCTTTTTACCTATTGATAGATCCTACGCTCAATGACAGCGATTGCTAAAGTATGCTGAGTGATTGGTCAGTGGTAAATTTCAGTCCTGGTATATACTACTATTACTAGCATTAAATTATATCGGGGATATATATACCATTTATGGCTGAATTAGCTTTTATTATTTTCGCAACGACCAGCTAATATATAATTTAATCTCTCTATGTATCCCTGTTAAATATGATTAACTTCATTTGTTGATAATAAATATATCAACAATTACTTACGAGCCAATTGAAATATCGTTTTACTCACCTAAAAAGAAAAAAAGAAAAATAATTATTAACATTATTTGCAATAATTATAGGCTAGAATTTTAATAACAATTTATAATGCTCATAAAATATTCTATGATTTTTATTAACTTTTTACTTGAATTACAAGATTCCTATCGCTAGACAAAAACCTTTAAAGCTCAAGATGAAAGTATATTTTATTGAGACGGCAGAGAATTTGGCATGCCAAAAAAAACGCTAGCGTAATTTCCTATTGTGAGCAAAAACAAAAAACAATAAACAAAAAAAAAAAAAATACAAAAATGAAGGCAAAATGAATTTAAGGAAACCCATGAAACACGCGTAACTAATTAAATTCGAATGAATCGCTCTGACTAAGGCAAATGTTTGAAATTTAAATTAAGCACAAGATGAAGACATTGGGAGGGGTGATAGAGCAAACAATGGTGTATATGGTACACTGGCTATGGCACGTATACTTTTCTATATACACATACACATACATGCGTATATGTCATATATATGTCTGGCAAGGACATGTCACGTATGGTATGTATATATGTGTGTGCGCGTGTTTGAATATATCTCTCACTGTCGGTACCGCCGTTTGAGGTTAAGTTTTTGAGCTGACAAAGCATTGCAATTGCAATAGCAGCGGCAGCGGCATCGGCAGCGGCAGCAACGCATCAGTGAAGACCACGACGTCGGATATCCTGACAACGTGCTCCTAGCTTTCTAAGTGATTGTCTCTATGCGTATGTCTGCGTTGGCCAGGTGGTGGTGGTGGTGGTGGTGGTGGTAGAGGGACTGTTGTGTGGGCCCGCCATTAATTCACGACTTGTAATTTCCTCACTTCAACTGCAAGCGTTGACGACAGCAGCAACAAAAACAACAACAACAACAACAACAACAACAATGATGATGATGATAAAGTTGATCATGACGATGATGTTGCCATCACGTGTGCCCCCCAAAAACTGTTTTTGACTATCAATTAAAGACAGTCAGTCTGTATCCTGTGGATCTTCTCCCTGTCGAAAATTGTGTTGAATAAAACTTTACCCTGCCGTACAAAGTACTGAATGCAAGCTAGTGGCACAGGGCCACAGTGCCACACGGTGCACAGTGCCACAGTGCACACTTTGCATGTGTCACCTAATTAAAATTTTGCGCAAGCGACCATTTCAAGTCTATTAATTACCTAGACTCTGGTATACGGACCAAGACAATGTCCTTTCGTTCGTCCTGGTACGCCTTTTGTTGTATGGCCTCCTACCTCCAACAAAGCGCTGGTCCTTCTTCTCGAATCCTTCTCGAATGCCCGCTCCATGCGTGCATTGTAAATCACAGTGAGGCGAGGCCAAATGCAATCACTCGCCTTCAATTTTCACACCCATTGTCAACAAAAATCTGTGCAACTGCGACAGGACTCCCCATCATTATACTGTGTGATGAATGTGTAACTGTATGCATGAAATATGCGTATGTGTGTGTGTGTGCGAGAGTGTGCTAGTATGTTTGTGTGAGTCCTTACGTGTGTTTCTGTGTGTACGCTCTGGCGTCATTGTCCTAGAAGCGTACGCAACATTTCATTCAGACGTCGCCTTCGTCGTCATCGTCACTTGCAGAACTTGGCAGTAATTTTGAGCGGTGAATGGCTTGAAAGAACATAAGGGGGGGTGGTGGACGCAGCGCAAAGGACAGTGCCAGAAAGTTGCGAAGGATCTTTAAAACACAGAGCACAGGACCAATGCGTGCAGCCGCAACATTTACGCAGACTCATACTATAAGCGCATCGGGGTCACTAAAAGAACTCTTACAATTGGTCTTTCAACTGGCCAAAGGCACTGAGCATAAGTTCAAAATGAATTTGTTGCCCAACAATTAAATAAATGAAATTAAAAATAATTAAATTTTTAAATAGAACAGAATTATGTATAAAAAACAAATATTAAAGAAAGTTAATAGTTTTACAAGTACAATCAAAAGATCAAGAGCCTAAGTTACCATAAATATGTTGAACATTTTACATTATTCAGAAATAAATAACACGGGCCACACGACTGTTTATAATATCTGAGTTGGTTGACTGTTGAAATTTCTTTCTTGCATTTCTTTCATTTTTTGCAGTGTATTTTTGGTGCACGGCCTTTTCCAGAGATCAAAATGTGTCGGTGATTTACAACAATGTCGTCTACACAAATTTTCCCAATGTGTTTTTGCCACGAAAGCAAACACACAGGCGTACAATGATGCACACGCACAGACAGAAACACACATACATACATATGTACATATATAGAGTTGCCCTGTTCATACATTGACACGCATGTTGCAGTATGTGTCTAAACTGCATGCGAATGCGTGTGTTGTTCTTGTGCAGTACGTTTGATACTGCCAGTTCAATTCCTAGTCCTAGTCCTAGTCCTAGTCCTTGTCACCTACACAAGCACACGCACACTAACACACAGACACACGCACACACGCTTGTGGAGTGCGACTTTATTAGCGGAAGTGCTTTATTTAAGCTACAGAGTTGAGAATAGAGAGGCAGGTGCAGAGCGGAGCATTCTGGGCTGGCAGGCAGCCAGGATTCGACGTGAAGTCGTTTGTAATACGGCCACGTAGCTAGTGGCAGAGAAAGAGAGATAGAGATAGAGAGAGACAAAGAGGGAGAACAAGGGGACCAAAAGCGCATGGCAGGCATTTTACTTGAAGGAAATTGCATTTTCGACATTTTTCACACTTGGCAGCAACAGCAACACAAGCAGCAGTAGAGCAGCAGAGCAGCAGAGCAGCAGCAGCGTTGACTTCAGTGTGGCACAAAAGTGTTGTCAGCTAGCAAAAAGGCACAACAACAGAAACCTAAACACCACAACTGCAGTAGGAGAGGCAACCAGGACAACACTAGATACTTTGCATGCAGGTGGGACGACAACGTTCCACTCTTGGCTGCTGTTGCCACTGCTGCTGCCCCTTCGTTTTTGTCACACTTTGGCCAAAAGGTGTCAAAGGTGCATTTCATGCTGTTGTTATTGTTATTGTTGTTGTTGTTACTCCTGTTGTTGCTGCTGCGTGTGTGGCATTTCCGTTCATTTGTTTTACTTTGCCAAAGGGAAATGCGCAAAAAGCGCAATCAAAGCGGAAATGAAATTTGCAGGAAGTAGCAAAAACAAAAACAAAACAAAAAAAATACTGAATTTTAAACACACAGTCACACACACACAGACACTTACACATAGAAGACGCGACAAAGGACTAGGCAAACGCCTCGTAAAGCGTTCGGGATTTAATACAATTTTGAAATGCTTTTGGCCTTCTAGGCCAATTTGTGCTAACCAACTGGCGTGGCCGGGCTGCATGGCAGCGATAACACACAACCCCCGAGCCCCAAGCC
>JBAMCR010000222.1:16915-27069 GCA_037075045.1 Mulgravea parasiatica | reverse complement strand
TAGGCCAATTTGTGCTAACCAACTGGCGTGGCCGGGCTGCATGGCAGCGATAACACACAACCCCCGAGCCCCAAGCCCCAAGCCTCTAACTCCTAGATCCTAGCTACTGGTTCCAAGCTTCACATCCAAAAGCCAAAGCAAACGCAAAAGCATTGCCAACAAATTTTAACTGTATGTGTGTATTTGTGTGTGTGTGTGTGTGTGTTAGTGTGTGCTGCATTAGAACGCAGCGAGGCGTCAACTAGCAGCAACAAGGACGATGAGTTGCAGGAGTGCCCCATGGACATGGCGCCCAGCGACATTATTGTCAACGCTTTTCAATGGATCCATTGGCCCAGCTGGCGGCATTTAGAGTTGAGCATGAAGCATGTTGCTGTCCGGCTAGTGCATTCGCAACGCGATACATTTTTGCAATAATTTGCTTTGGCTTCTGGGCATTTTGATTTGCGTATAAAGTTTATAAGGATACAAACGGCAATTGCGCGGGACGACTTATATCCCTTAAACTAACAGAAATCGCTTTTAAGGGCTGCTGGCAATGATAAAAACAACTATTGAAAAAGGCTAAAAAATATTATTTCTATTCAATGAAAGATACATCTGGATTAAATGAATTTAACAACATAATTGGAATATGGCTTAATTTATTGAATTATGTAAAACAAGATATTCACATTTGAAGAACATAATAAAATTAAAAGATAGTTTTAGAGCTTTAAATCTAAGTGAAATTGCGAAAGTTACATAATAAATTGTAATCGATAAATTCAAGATATTAAAACACACAATTTTACAATTAATTTAATTTACGTAAATATCAGATAAAGAAATTAATATTATAAGATTGAACAACACAGGATAGTTCTAAATTATTATTTTACATTGGTATATTTAGAAAAATAATAAGAAATGTATTTGCCCGTATTAAGTATCATAAATATTTACTAAAATTACAATTGCCCAAATTGTTTAAGCTGCTGACAGCATGGAACAAAAGCAACAAACATTCAAATATGCATACATACCTACACACGAAACATGCATGTGATTGTATTACAAAATCAAAGCCATAAGCTTAACATCAAAATTAATTAAAAGAAGTTGCTAATATGTATTTTGCAGACAGTATAACGTAACCCGAACCACTTACATACAATACATATACACATGCATATATATATATATATATATGCACATCTTGCCAGATTTCGTACAAACAATTTGGGGTAGCTGCATTTTGCCTTAAGCTGCATTTGTTGTATGTAGAAGCTTCCCTTTCGATCTCTTATAAAGTCAGATGCAGCTGTATGACAAACAGGCAGAATGACGACAACAACAACAACAACAATAGAAACAATGAGACACACGACGTGGCAGATCGGTATGGGAGATATACGATATATATACGTATGTACATAATATATATTTATATATATTTCTTTTATATGTATGACGCAGACGACAGGCGTGTTGAGTCTTTTGGACATTCTGTGAGCTGCTGCATTTATTTATTTATATGAGTGTATGACAAAGAGAGAGAGAGAGAGACAGACAGAGATAGAGAGAGAGAGAGAGAGAGAGAGAGAGATTGCGGCTGTGGCAGGGGTGGGGGCAATGCAACATTGTTGTCAACAGCAACAACAGCATGTTGCATTTATGAAATCCTTTTATCTTTTAGGTTTAATGCTGGCAAACATAAATGGGTACAGGGCGTGGCAGGGCTATCACAAAAAGCTCTTTTTGGCAGCAATATTGTCAGACATGGTTACATGCCAACTGAGTTATCCCCAGCCCCCCACCCCACCCCTCTCGTTTGACAACCTTCACTGTATGTGTGTGTGTACATGTGCATTGTTGCAAACAGGGTTGTCACCTTGAGTGTCATTAATGCATGTGACATTTTCATTATAACTTCTCTTTCCATTTTAGTTTTCTCGCTCTTTCGGCAGACACAATATAATAAAACAGTGTTTACATTTAGGAAAATTTGAAAAATGTGAGATAATCCAATTTAAAAAAAGGTTTTTCAACAAAGTGTGATTAATAATACAAAAAATAATAATAATATAACTGACATAATACATAAATAAAATCAGTTTATGAAATGTATATGCAGTATATGCACGACAAAATTATTTATAAAGCTAGCACATATGAAAGATACATTTTCCCTTTATGGATTTTTTTCAATTTATTATCCTATTACACAGTTATTTTTGATATATTTGTGTGTCTTTATATATTCTAAGATTATGGATGAAGGTATTATTCCACTTATCTTTACTCTTATGTTATAATATATATTTTTATGTTCGACATTTACGAATCCTTCAGAAGTGTTGTATTTCTTGTTGTTGCATTTCCTTTTTCCTCTTTCACCTTTCAATCAATTGTTATCCGCTGATTGACGTAGCTACGTCATAAGCTTACTGGCCAAATCAATGCGTCAGCTTCTACCCTGAATGCTAAAACCCTGAACGGGCTCTATATACTTATTATGTAGGTATACGGTAAAATCCTTTGTGCAAATAGCCAACAAATTGTTTTACTGTCTCTCATCAACAACAACAACAACAATAACAACCACATGCAAACAAACAAAAAATTATTGTCGTCTAGCTAAAAGAAGAAACTAAGACCAAAAACAAAAACCAAAACCAAAAAAAAAGAAAGGCAAAAACCTAAAACGAAAATAAACTTATCAACGCCATGAGCCACGCCCACGTATCTCACACTTGAATGCATTTATTTGCTTAAGTATGAAATTTACATTCCATTAAACAAATTATTTTCTCTAACTGCATGGCAGTAGCAAGGATAGCGACAGGATACGCCACAGTTACAGTGCGCGCTATAAGACAACTACAACTAATACTTTTTGCATGACAATTATTTGTTTTCTATTTCCTCAAGGCCCTGTAACACCCCAAACATTTCAAAAGGCTAGCCCATCCACACCCACGATTATTTTCTTCAATACAATAATACCCTGAAAGAGGGGGATCTTAGTTTTTTTAATATTACATTGTGTATATCCTTTTTTCAAAAGTGTTAAGAGAAAATTTCATGAAGAGAATACGAATATTCCATTATGAAAGGAACATTGTCGTGTAAGAGTTTAATAATATTTATATTTAAATTATCATAAAAAGTTTTTGCTAGGGTACAAAAATCTTCGATGTTAAATTCCATTTCTTCACTTTTTTTTTTTAATAACTTAAGCCAACACGTCGCATTTAGCCATTGGCTTGAAGATATTGTTGTTGTTGTTGTCGTTGCGTTGTCCTGTGCTGTGTGTTGTTATCCTTTCTGCGCCATTGACAATATACGGCAACAAGCTGAGCGTGCAAGCAAGTCCTGGGCGCACCTGCTATGTCAACATGACCACGCCCACACACACACATGCACACCCATACACCCACACACACATTCATATATATGCAAGGAGAAATCGTTGCACACCTGTACGGAATCGTACGTATGTACGGTTCGTAACGTTCTCGCACGCCTCAACGGTTCAATTGTCTTAATTTCCTAGTCCTGGCATTTTGTTTGTCCAAGTCCAAGACAAGCGCGCATCGTCATGCTGCCATGTCTGTCCATTGGATAGCGTCCCTGCGGTTACCGTTGGCATTGCAGCCGTCAGTTCACTGTCTATGTTCTTTTGCCCAAGCCCACATTGTATGCCGTACGTTTTCTGTTTCGGACAATGTGGCTCCAATTTTGACACATTCAAGCGGCGACGCCGGGACCAGTGTCCTCCAACCGCCGTCGTACCTTTAACGTCAAAACTACCTCGTCCCGCCACCTCGTCATTATTTCGCTCAGCTCGACTTCCAGCCATTCTCCACGGGCAGCCAATGCGTTATGGCTCCTTCCTTCTGCTGTTGCCCATTCATTATTTGTCAATGTCAGAGTCGGAGTCAGTCCGTCAGCTTTTGCTACTCCTGCTTCCTTCTGCCTCTGACTCTGCCTCTGCCTTCGCCTCTGCCTTCGCCTCTGCCTCTGCTCTTGGTTCTGTTGCAGTTCCTGCTGTGTCTTGCGTCTGTGTGTTTGCGTTTGCGTTTTGTCAAAATGGAAATGAAGAAAATTTGCACGGTCGCTGCATTTGTGGCATTTTTCCAACGCGGACGTTTAGGTGTTCGCATGTCCTTTTTAATCATTTTTGTTTTTTTTCCTTCTGTTTTTTTTTTTGCTTTTGTTTTTGGTGCGTTGCTATCGTATTTTGCTTCGTTTGGTTTTTTTTTTTTGCTTTTTTGCATTGTTTTTGGGTGCATTTTTGCACGCTCTTTACTCTTTGTCCCCCGCTTGTCATTTGTCTTGCATTTTTATGCGTATTTCAAAAAGTCCTGTGCGAGTCCTGCCCAAGTCCTGTGCTCATTTGTTGCGTGCAACCATTTGAAATGCGACAACTTTTTGTTCAGCAACTGAGCAATGTTGTCAGTGTTTTTGTTGTTGTTGTTGTTGTTGTTATTGTTATCGTTGGTATCGTTATTGTTGTTGCTATTGTTTCTGTTGTTGTTGTTGTTGTTATTGTTGTTTGGCGCTACGTGCAGTTCATTTATTATGTTGACACTTTGAAATTAACTAAGGAAATGAAATAAATTGATGTGACTTTATGAAGTGCGCGAACTGTCCTCCCAACCAAACACCTCCACACCCTCGAACCCCCAACCCCCTGACCCCACCAAAGCCGTCACAACTACAACTACATAGTTGCCCGCTCAGCTGACTGGACTGTCATTGACAGAGACACGCGCTTAAAGTTTTGCAGCTGAGCCCGCACTTGGCTCGGGTAATTAAAGATGCTGATGAGCTTGCGAGCGAAGAAGAGTTAATTTCCTCATCAAATGTGATATATAATCTACATACTCGTATATTCAAACAAAAATTCTTAATATATACATACCATAACTATTTGTGAAAACTTTATAAAGACATTAAATAAAATAAGTATTTGATTTTGGCAATAATGATAATTATTGCTTATACATATTAATTGTGTTTAGGTCAAGGTCTTCAATACATTAATACAATTATATTTCAAACATTGTATATTTATATATTGATTTATTTACAATTCATATACTGTCTCTGTAAATTGTTTGTAAATTTCAAACTAACTTCTAATTAGTTTTTCTTGTAATTGAAATGTTTCTAAGAATTTGCGAACTATTGTAAAATATATACTACAATTTATTCATAGTCTATATCATTTAATTAATTAAATTTGTATAACCACATGCAAATTCGAAACAAAAAAAAGCATTAGCCGTAGGTGTTTAATGCACTTGTCAAATGTAATTAGTTTTTGCAAACTGTAAACATATTAAATGACAATTAATTAGTTGCCAATCAAGTGCAAAACTGTTAGTCAAACAGCTAAAATGCATTAACATTAATGCACTAGATAACCAGAAAATAAAAAGCAACAAATTAAACACAAATACTATTTGATTCAACAAAACAAAAAAAAATTAATAAACCTGCCTGAAAATTATTATTATAATTGAAATTTTATTATTATTTTTGATTAATTAAAAACTAATGCAAAATATATTATAAAAACTGCAGTGGAGTAACAGCTCTCAAAGTTTACTTTATCTATTTATTAAGAACCATTTATATGTTTCTGACTATTTTTTAAATATTTTTCGTACTTTTATGATTTGATTGATTTAACTCTTATTATAGATTTTAAAATTTATAAAATGAAAATCATTTATTTATTTTTAGTATTATTATTATTAATTTGAAACTGGAAAATTGATATATAGTATTAACTATTGTAATTCCCAAAAACGTCATGCTTCACTTAACCAATGTTGGTCAGCGACAGTCTGATATTTGTTTTTTTTATATATATTTTAGTTTATATTTGTTACATTTTTTTAAATATATTTTTGGCTGGCACTTAATCTAAAATTCAACAGCTAATTAGTGTGTTGGGCTACTAAATGCGGCTTTGAACCCAACATGCGCGCGAGTTTGGCTAGTAATCCTCATTAAATAGTTAAATTCAAATTAATTAAATTGCCACAAATCAATTATAAATAAGCGCTGTAATTAGAAGACATCAACGTTGCCCAGCCCCACATATTATGTATAATGATTGGACCTTTATTCAACTTCAGGAAACTCCCAGTTTTAATGTTACGCGTTACCCGTTTGCCTGTTGCCTGTGGCCTCTTGCCTGTTGCCTGTTGCCAATTGCCTGTTGCACGACATTATGACGCATTTCAATTAGTTTAACAAGCACAGCGCAAGAGGCCAAATTAAACGTAAATGTTTTGAAAAAAACATTGCAAAATTAATCCCACGGCAGTTGGCCGAGGACACGCAATGGCAATGCAAGGCAGGACTAAATTTTAAATGCACTTGACCCGACAAACATTTCCCTATAGGTCTTGGCAAAAGTGTTGGCTCTTACTTTCCCCCCCACTCTTTGCATGCGATTTTGCAATCATTTTCATCCAATACATCAAATTGAACACAAACCTGACAATGGCAGCTTCTGGACATCGATGGCAACAACAGGACGACAACAGTTGACAACAACTTAATCACTTAGCATTATGCAAATTTAATTATTATCACTTCATCATCGGCAACATCAACACGAATGAAAAGCGTCTGCTGAACAATATCTCTGGTTCTCTCTGCCTCTTTATTACTCTCTGTCTCTCTCATGCTCTATATCTTTCTCATATACAAGTAATCATATACATACATATGTATATATGTATTTCGTTCTCACACTCTGTTAGTCTATCTCCCTGAGGTGAATGGTTCGTGTTTTGTTCATGGCATTGATGGCCATCAGGCAAATGGCAACAGGACACAGCAAGGGGCAGGCTGTATGATATTGGAATTGGGGCTCTCTTGCCACTTGTATTGCTCATTATCATTGTATTTTGCTCAGACATTGAAATTGTTGTTGCCGTTGCTGTTGTTATCGCTGTTATTGTTACTGTCAATACAATCAGCACTTGCATTTGTTTATGCAGTTGTTCAGTTGAATGGATTGGGCAACACTCAATCCTTATTATTATGCGCAGCAATGCAAAATTTTAATTAAATTAGTATTTGCTTAAAAATTCATCTGCCTTGGTTTATGTAATATCCCAAGAAACGAAAAGATTTTATTAAGTGTAAGCTAAAGAATATTTTTTTTAATTAAAGCTATTGCAGTAATAAAATTCGCTTAGCTTTTAAGAAAACTATGGCTAAATATCAATAAAGAAATCAAATTGCATATTTACAGTAAACAAAAAAATAAAATATGTACATTTATTACATATTTGCGAACACAAAATAAAATAATAAATGAAATTCTAAACCATTAAAAATGTTGTTTGTGTTGAACTGAAAGCAAATATATTTTAGGATTTCAAAAGATACTTCAATAACATATATTTAAAGTTAACGTAAAAGTATATGAAATTCATATAGCAAAAATTAAATGTTATCCAGCTTGTTTATATTTAGTATCGCATAAGTTTTTACCATTTTGAAAATGGCCTAGTTTAAGTATGCCATTAAGAGTGGCAACGTACATGTATTAGCCAACATTTAAGCTGGCCTATACAGCGTCAGTTTTTATTAAGTTTAGCGGTGCTCTTTACTGGATCGGGGGCCTACGTTATGGCCACCATTTGGACGTTTTATTTGCACATTCGCAGCAGCAATAATCTGCTTGGCCCACCATTAAAGTGGCTAAAAGTATGGCACTGTATGGCACACAATGGCACATTCAGTTTTTTACAGCCCTGTGTAGTTTATTTAAAATACCATTAAGTGCAAAATAATTTCAGTATCCGTTTGCTTGCTATTCTTGTTTTTATGTTGATTATTAGCGTAACGTAAAACAACAGAAAAATTGTACAAAACAATAAGACTATAGTATACTCTTAAAGTTTAATGAACAAAGTCAAATATATATTCAAGTTAATAAATTTTTTTTAAATTAAATGAAAATCCTTTCATGTAATTAAATAAAATTTAAATAAATTTAAACTCATAAACGTTTGCAGCAATGATATTTAAATGTCAGAGATGCAAAAAACATTATTTTTAATTAGCAAAAATAAATAAACCGAGAAAACAGACTTTAAATATAGGCCACTTAATTTATCTAAGCAATATAATGATTCAAATGCGTTAAATCCTCAAAAATGGTTATTGTTTAAAAAAATTGAATGAGAGGCAAAACAATTTGCATCAAATAGTGACGGCAAATTTAAACTTTGCAGTCTGTCATAGCATATAACTCAATTTATCATTTGGAAGTGAAAGTACACAACGTGCACTAAAAGTTTCTAATTTCAAAATTAATTTACATTTGAGGTGCCCGGATTGAGCGACAAAGTGTGAGTTATAGCAGCACTTAATAGCACAATTTGTTACTTAGCTATACATTAAACCAATATACCCCAAAGCCCTAGCTCAAAAAATAATACACCAAGGGAATAAAAAAGCGAAGGGCCAGTTGCAAATAGTAATAGTAGTAGCTCTACGAGTAGTAGTAGTAGTAGTAGAAATAGTCGTGATAGTAGTCATCGTACAAACATTTTGATTTAAGATCGCCAAATGAATGCAGTGATGGTGTTGGGGAAATCATGATATACAACTGGCATGAGGACCCAGGCGGAGCCATTAAAATGCGAGTCCACTCACAAACACAAAAATAAACATATATATGCACACACACACACACACACAAACACACACATTTGCAGGTAAAGGTGAGAAAATATGCAGCCAAAAAGTGGCAAGCAAAAATAGTACCGAGTGCCAAATGTATTGTAGTAATAACAATAAAAGCAACTGCCAGCAGGCCAACAAACTGAGGGCAGAGAGAGAGTGAGAGAGAGAGAGCGAAACTTTTGGTATGGCTCTCGGCTCAGCAGTAGTGGCAACAACAAGTTGCACGTGCTTTCAACTTAATAACGTGGCTTTTATTTTTACGGGCTGTGCGCAACAGCTACAACAACAACAACAACAACAAAAACAATAACAACAACAGAAAGCGCAACAACCAAAGGTTGTGTTGTACCATATATTAAAACCACGCAGAAAACATTGCTCCACACTTCGTTTTACTCGCTAGCTGACTCATTCTGTCTTCTTCTCGCTCCTCTCTCAGTCCCTCTTTTTAACACGGGATACCACTATGTGTTTTCTTTCTCTATATCTGCCCTCTTTCTCTGACTCGGTCTGACATTATCAAAGCATCAGCATCGACAAACTACCTGCAACACATAATACACAACAGCTATGGCCACAATTTTTGCACCTTTTTTGCATTTTACAGGGTATGCGTGTGTGTGTGTGGGTGGGTGTGTTATATTAAAAAAAAAGAACAATAGAAACAACAACAACAACAACAGCAAAAGTGGGGATACACACACACACATACAGGAACACAAAGAGAGCACACACACAAAATGCCGTAACGTTGCGGATTTTACGCACGGCAAACAAACTACGCGCGCGTACACAACAACAAGAAAATGCACTCAGGCTTAGTGTCGGTCGACGGCGACGTTCTCATCATACAACGAACAACCTATTCCAGCAGAACCCCTTACAATGCTCTCACCTGGCATACTACCACTACCACTACCACTACCACTGCTGCTGCTGTTTGCACCTTTTTATAGCCGAGTTGACTCCAGGTGTGTGGAGGGGGGCTTGTAAACTTTTTGAGGTCTGCTTTGGTAAGTGCTGCTGCGGACCGCAGCTTAGTTGCGTTGAGGTTGACTGCGTCTCACAGTAGCCGCAGCACCCAACGGTCCAGGTGCTAAGAATAAAAGAGAAGTTACGCAAAATGGAAGCGAACTGCGAGACAGAAAGATAAAGCGAAAGAGAGAGAGAAGCAGATACGGCAGTATTACCTGCAGAGCGAACAAACTCATAAGCCCAAGCTCAGCGAAATGTGGTCAGATATGACAGACAAAAATCATGTAGGTGATGTCTGTATAGGCCATTTACAGAATAAATAAAATCATAAATTTATATAAAATATATATTATATCAGATATTGTATACTTGACAAAAAAAAGATGAGTTGACAGCAGTTAACTGTAAGATAACGATATATTCTGCAATCATTTGCAATTTTATGGCTAACCATAAAAAAAATATGAATAACA